>JAJTUV010002777.1:0-104728 GCA_021653895.1 Mastomys natalensis
AAAATGAGGACTTGATCTCTCCAAGATACAGTTGAAGAGATGCTTTTTTATTGTAAATAAGACAAAAAGTAAAGCCAGATGCGTCTGTAAGAGTTCAGAGTAGGGCATAAAAGTAATAAACTGTATGAAGAGAGAGAAAAAGGGAGAGGAAGAGAGGAAGAAAAGATGGAAGGGAAGAGGATGTACAAAGAGAGCTAATCAAGCATATAACCAAAATAGCAGAGTTATATAAGAATGGAAGCTGGAAAATGGGAAGTCCATGCACTGGAGACTGTAAGGGTAGGGATCATGATGAGAAGAGCCAAGAGAAGCAAGTATGTCAGCATGGATTTTGTGACTGGCTCTTGCTATGCTGAGAGAGCCCTGGAGACAGAATGTGCTTTCTTTGGTATGCTAATAGGCACCACACAGTTACTGTTTGTCCCTAGCTTTAGACGTGACAGCAATCACCCTGAAAACATTAAGGGAGTAAATGAAAGTATCTCATGATCAAAAAGGAGAATTTTAAGATGACTAGTGCAAACATCATGTTATAAAAAAAAAAAAAAAACACAACCTCATTTTTAATAGTTAAAAGTCATAATACTGTCAAAAATCCTCAGAAAATACCTGTATAGCTGATAAAAATATCTAAACCAGTTTATTGTTATATTAATAAGGATTTATAATTTTACTGCAAAGACTATAAAGTGTTGATCATTAAATAGATTTAAAATTGTAATGTTTTATACATCATGTGTACGAAATGGTTATTAATAGAAAAAAACAAAAAAGAAATAAAAGGAGGGCCTGATTGCCTGGTGAAGAAGAAGGTTTATTGTATATATGAAAGATAGGCAGAGATATTCCAAGTGTCCAGAGAGGACATGGCTAGTCTGAACCTGGCTATATAAGGACAGATGGGGAGGGAGAGCAAGAGAGGAGCCTCCAACCAAGAGAAAACAGTGTCAAAAGTACCATGAAGCCACAATGGCTATATTATGTAGGGAAGAACAGCTGGGGAAAGGCCAGCCCAGCCCAGCTCCTGTCCTGAAGAAGATTAGGGTAGGAGACAGGTAAGCCACTGAGGACCATGATGGTCAAGGTCAGCTTTGATATGTTAGTCTGCAGCCAAATTATCCTGTTGTCTTGGTTTTGAGACCTAACAGAAAGTAATCATTATGCTTTTCTGGAGAAAGGCATTGAAGAAACTTACCTTGTATCCTTTCCTTAACTTTTTCATCCTTAAGCCTTATGTTCATAGTCCGTTTCATTTTAAAACTGGCATAATACAATTTTCATCTCTTGCACTGTTTAGTTTTCTGTCTTTCTTTATGAAGGTTGATAAATGCATGTATGACTCATCTACATAGTTTCTCAAAAAAAAAAAAAAGCAAATCTAATCACAATTGAAAGCATATAAGATAACTCTGGCTCAGGCAGCAGGATCTTGGTGTCACTGTGTATCATTACATAATTTGTCTAATTCATATTCCCAACATGTTATGCTCAATGCTATGCAAAGTTTTACAATTACTTGTTTTGTAACATAGGTCATGAAACTTAAATTTCATAAATTTATAAATCTTATATCAATTAGCTCTACAATAAAAATTTGAAATTCATTTATTATCATTTATAAAGTATATGAATTATGCTCTGGGATAGTTAAAAAAATTATTAGTATTACATGCCTACTTAGAATTGTAGAGGAAAATATCGTCACATGAAATATTCACCCTGGAACACTTTAATTATCATGAAAATCCTAGACAAATTATGTGTGTGTGTGTGTACACATGCATGCATGTATGTCTGTATTATCAAACTATTAAAGTAGAAAGAAAACAGCATCAAAATGGGAAAAGTTCCATCTTGCTAGAGGAAATATTTCACATGGAATATGCTTGAAGAGTGTCTATTCTGACCTTGCTACAGAAGATAGTCTCTCAGGTGCATCTCCGTTTTCCAGACTAGATTTGTTACTTGCTCCCTTGTGTCATCAGTACCATAATGGTCTCTTACAACTCTGGAACTGTAGAGTGCTGTTGGCCAGGGTGTTTTGTCATAGCATCATATAGATAACTGATATATCCCTTTCTTATTGAATTAATGATTCCCATTTGTTCTGCAGCAACAAATTCTGGACCACATATGGAATTATCTATGCAACTTATTTTCCTCCAGACAAACCCATGATCTTGAGTTTGATTTCATTAACACTAATACTTTTAAAAATTATTTAATTGAATGTATGTATCTATAATTTAATATAATAATAATAATAATAATAATAATAAACAATGAAAAAGGAGGCCATGAGTTTTTAAAAGAACAAAAATGTGTGTATCAGGGGAAATGTTTGGAGGGAGAACATAAGTATATTGTATTTTTAAAATTTTTATTCAGAAATTAATATAAATTCTAACTTAGAGAATGCATGTATAGGTATATGTATCAACTATATGTAATAATTTACAAGTACATATTTAGACATGTATATGTAGAGCATGACTTGCATGTAAAAAAAAAAAAGTAGAGTATTTTCCATTAGTGACAGAGTTAAAGATGATAGGAGAGTGACAGCAGTTGCAGGGATGTTCACAAACGGTCTAATATAAGATTCAAAGCATATCCTGAGAGTCTCTGCCAGAATCTGACATATGTAGAGGCAGATGCTCACAGCTAACTATTGAACTGAACCATTGGTGTCCCCAGTGGAGGAGGTAGAGAGAAGACTGCAGGAGCTGAAGGGGCTTGTGGCACCATGGGAAGAGTGACAATACCATCCAACCGAGCTCCCAGGAGTCTAAACCACCTGCCTGGAAACACAAATGGAAGGACCCATGGCTCTAGCTGTGTAACAGTGGAGGATGGTCTTGTCAGGCTTTGGTGGGAGAGGAGGTCCTTGGTTCCATGAAGACTGGATGCCCCAGTGGGGGAGAATTTGAGCACTGGGAGGGGAGAGTGGATGGGTGGGGGCACACCCTCATAAAAGCAGCTGGAGTGGGGAAGAGATAGATATAGGGGTTTTTTGGGGGGCCGAATAGGGAAAGGGGGTAACACCTGAAATGTAAATAAGTAGAAAATCCAATTTAAAAAAAAATAGAATGTATGGTCCACAGTCAGTGAGTAGTGAAAGGGTTCATAAATAATAACAGCAAGAGCACTGAGCATATAATAGATGGAAAACAAACTAATTTTCCAGTATGTGCAGAAAATTGAAAGCCTATGGACTCAATCGTAGTTTTCCATGTTTTGTTTATGAAAAAGTGAGGGTATGTATAAAGAAAAAGATATTTGTTTCAACATTTTCTTCAAAATTATTATGAAAGTTTGATGTTTTCCAGTTTGACTCAATGAAGGCTGCCATTTTCCTTTGCTATATAAGTGCATTATTCTTCTTACTACCTTTTATATAACCCCAAAGAACACATTATTCTGATAAGTGATAAAACTGCAGAATATTTATCAATATTGCAGGGAGGATACAGTGCAATGGACTAATCTAGCTCACATTAAAAATATATAATAGAAGGTAAGAAAGAATAAGGAAGAATGAAGGCAGGCAGGCAGGCAAGAGAGTCAGTTGTGTGGTTATAATTTAAACACTTAAAACATTTTCATTACTATGATTTGAGATAATGCTAACTTTAGCTAGAATAAGCAATTCACTTCTAATAGATTCAGTGGTTCACAATCTCCATCCCAGAGCAGCCTTAACATTTAAAAGTCCTAAATGCCAAAAATACTATTAAATGTGTTGACTTTCATCTTTACTTAAAATTATATGAATAACCTCAGAAGCAGGCAAACAAATGGGGTTAGAGTTCTTCCTACAAGAACGAGCTTATGGAAAATGTTGAAGTTAGTATAGTAGATAACTGACAATATGTTTTATAAGACCTCCATCTTTCTGCAGGATAGCTAAGCTTCAAAACAGTCATTAATTCACATAAACAATTCTAAAAACAGTCTAACCTTTTAAACAAAATAGATATACTGCTAGCTTATCTACCTTGTATGGCCAGTTTTCTTTTACCTACTAAGTAACAACAGAAAAGTATATTTAATTCTAAAAATTCATACTAACTGTTCAAGCTTAAATTTCTATCTTTATACATAAAATCATTTGTGTATATGGTTCCAAAATAAAAAACCTAAGAATATTATGTAACTAAATACGATACATGAATAATATATACAGAGACATAGGTGTATGTTACTGGAAGATAATGCGATTTATACATTGTATATCTTGAACTGTTTGGGTACTTCAAATGTGAAAGAGAGTACTTGAGTAGGCTTGGGAATGTTAATGTACAGGCAATTATATATATTTCAGATTATTTTTGTGCAGGTTACTGTTTTGTTGATAATGAAATCATTAACAAGTTGAATTTTATTTTATTTTTAAAATTAATTAGCCACAAGCCTCTGATTATCATAAGTATTCTTCAATGTGAGAATTTTTTTTTCAGTAGCTGATAGTGTATGAGGTTGTGTTGCACCAGGTCCTGAAATGTTTTTTAGACATCAAACAATTAAGGTAAAGACAATGTATACTTCATTGATTTGTTTAGACAATGTTTTATTTGTTTTCCAATTGAAAACTCATTTGAATTTGATATGGTAAAGAAAACAGGACTTTTTTTTAGATTTTGACATATTCAACAAAGAAGGTACTAACACAGATCAGAATGATTTGACTCTACATTTTAATTATTTCTCATTTTATTGATGATGGCACATATAAAGTCACAGATGGGAGTATTGTCATTGTCCAAGCTATGGGTATGACAGCTCTTATAGACTAGTTGTGTAAGGATTTGATGAGTAGTAAGAATGGTTGACAGGGCCATGGTATCTTACAGCTACATATAAACTGTATTTAAAGTAACATAGCCTTCAATTCTTCAATAGACCTTCTATTAACCATCAATTACCACAAATGTGATTCCATCATAATGGTCAATAGAAGAGGAAAAATAGAAGGAATTAGTTCATCATTAGGAATAGAGGATCTCTTCTTTGAGAATGAAAAAACTGTTACTTTTTGATTTTTACTATCTGTGAAAATAATGGCCAAGAACTAAAACTGCCTAACATAGTAGTGTAGAAAAGTTATGTAATCAGTTCTTCAGACACAATAGTTTAGGATAGGCATCACTGTATCATAATTCAGATTTGATAACATAATTTCTCTTTCCATATTCCGAGGCTTCTCTGACTCCTACTGCCATATCTTTTTTTCTAACTGTCTCAGAGAAATATTGAGAAATAGTATTCAAATATGTAGCACCATTTAAAATTTCAGACTTTGAGAAAACTGATTTCAGGAATCAATCAAAAAGCAGATGCCCTTTCTTAAATTTTTAATTTCATGGCAACCATTTTTAGTTCTTTATTATGCTTAATATTTATCAACTGAAAAGACAGACACTGAAACACTGGAAAGAACAGTTTCTTCAATATTTGAAGGGTATCTAGATTCTAGTAAGTAATAACTATTATCAGAGGAGAGGCAATAAGAACATAGAAGTCTGGGAGTGGCCCAACCATTTGAACTGATTAAGACTTATTAAATATAAGACTGCTTGTGTGTCTTGAGGAATCCAGAATATTGGGTGGGTAGTAAGGAACTCCTCCCTCCACAGCTGGGGAGATTACAGTGGATTAATCAACTACTGCAACAAAAGATGGATAACAAAAAATGGTAAAACAAAATAAAGTGGGTGATGATTAATTTTAAAATCAAATCTAAATTCAAAGATATCAGAAGAAGGATAAAGATAATGAGAAAATGAAGGCTTTCATGAAGACATCAATATGTAATAATATCTATTGTCTCTGAGCATACAAGTATTGCAATTCTGTACATCACCAGTATTTCACATTTGGAAATACTTGAAAATTAGTTTCTATTAAGAAGCATTTTTGAGATTATTTATTTTCTATTTCTGGGTATTTTATAATTTAAAGTTTATTGTTTTATATAAAAGTTTTATTGCAGAATACCGAAAACAAGCATTTATAGCTTTTCCCAAGTAAAAATGATAATTTCTTCCTTAATGATTTTATATTGTTGATAAAGTGCTTTATTAATAAATTTAATATTTATTAGTGTTTAGTTGGTCAAATAAAATGTAGTTTCTGCAAGATAGTTTCATTTGTCATAGTTTCCTAAGGGCTTGTAATCAAACATTCTCTGAAATACCTAATTAACTCTAACTTAATATGAGTACATGCAGATAATAAGTGGAATGTATTATTATTTACTAAAACTCAAAGAACTTCAATTAAATAAACATTTGATGAAATGTTAAAAAAATTTTTTTGAAGCTGTTTTATATAAGGACCTAAGATGCAAGTCTCTAACAACCTGTGTTTTTAAAGTGTCTTAATGACATTGTGGTGGTTTGAATATTCTTAGTCAAGGAAGGGGTACTATTAGATGTTGCCTTGTAGGTACGGGCTTGTTGGAGGAAGTATGCCACTGTAGGCATGGGCTTTGAGACCCTGGAAGACAATTTGCTCTTGACTTGCCTTCAGTGAAGATGTAGAACTCTTGATTCCTCATGCACCATGTCTACCTGCCATGGTTCCTGCCATGACGAAGATGTACTGAACCTGGAAAGTGTAAGTCAGTGCCAATTAAATGTCCTTTGTAAGAGTTGCCTTGGTCACTAGGTCTCTTCACAGCAATGGAAACTCTAACTAAGACAGTCATTAACTAGCTGCTTTTTCCCCCCAAATATTTTTGATATCCCAAGTTATCTTGTTCAGGTAAGCAAGCAATCTATTATATTTAAAGTTACCAAATGTCATATTTATTTTCTGAATTCTCTGATGATTTTTAGTCATGGTAGGTATACTAGTCAGTGTTCTCTTGAGTCATAGAACTTATGGATAGTGTCTATATAGTCTAAGGGAATTTATTATGATGACTTACAGTCTGCAGTCCAACTTCTCAACAATGGTCAGCTGTGAATGGGAAGTATAAGTATCTAGTAGTTGCTCATTCCCACAAGGCTAGTAGATTGCAACAGATGTGCTGGTAAGTAAATGCAAGCAGGCAAAGAATAATGAATCTTCCATCTTCCAATGTCCTAATGTAGGTCTCCAGCAGAAGGTGTGGCCCAGATTGAAGGTATGTGGTATTCATAGTCACTATACCTCAAGATAGCCATGCCAAGATCTATGGCAGAAACTTTTATCTAAAAGCCTCAAGATCTAGATCACAGCTGAGTCTTCTAATTCTGGATTGTAGTTAATTCCAGATATAGTTAATTTGGCAACTAGGAATAGCCATTACAATAGAAATCTGAGAACAAAAAGATAATCTGTTCTAACTAACAAACAAGGTTAAAATCTCTACTTGTACATAGCTACCATTATAGGGACAGATTTGGAAAACAAAACAAACAAACAAAAAAAACATGGTCTTGAGAAACAAGCAAACAAAAAAATACTTGACCTCATCTATCAAATATAGCAATTCAAAATTTCTTCAGTTCACTCTGTGTTGGACTCCGAACAATAAAACTGAGGGTAATAATAGGACTCTGTATTGTGATTTGTATTTAACATTTTGTTATGAAATAAAAGAGTGTCAAAGAGTGAGTGGCTTAACAACAGAGACATGGCTTCTTCCCACTATATATAAGGGATTCAGTCCTACCAGATAAAAGCCTCATGTTTCTCTCCTCATTTGTCTTAGTCACTTCCTCAATGTAGGGCTGGAAAGGGGTCTTGGTTTTTGGTAGAAGCACTGGCTAGAAATAGCCTGGAGACCCAACAGGTGTCCATTGCCTGTGAGGGATAGGCATCTATACAACAGTGCTCCCAGAATCCAGGTTCCTGACACGTGGCATAGATTTCCATTGACCCACACTGTTCAGTCACATAGGGCAATGCAGCCCTTCCCAAAGAGTACGGGTAGAGGGTGTGACTACAGGCCTTCGGCCCTAGAAAGATTTACATACTGATGAGTTACCTGAAGGCCAGAGGGTGGAGCCAATTAAGCATTCCTCCCCAGACCTTCTCCCTTCTCCCTCCCTATTTAACTCAGGTCTGCCCTGAGTTTCAGGGGGTAATGCAAGATCCATCTACATCTGCCATGAAAATAAACCCTTTTAGAACCATGGACTTTCTCGTGTCTTTGGGGCCCTTCTTGGGAAAATGTGGAGAAGGCCTTTAGTGAGCCACTGTAGCTGCAGCCACTGCACCTAACTTCCCGCCTGGAGGACCTTTCTGCTTTACAGCCAAGGGGACCACAGCTTCAAGCAAGCTAGCCAGGCTGCCAAATCTGCTAAGTGAGTACAGTAATTGAGTCTTTCCTGCGGGGTGCTGCTGGAGTCTCTTTCTTCTCTCCCCCCATCATTTCTCTCAGCTGTGGGCCAGCTGGTCACATACCCACACTCCCCCAGTCTCAGTCCTTCCATGGCCTCTCAGCAGTGTCTGAGAGATCAAGGACTTGAGACCAGTCAATCCCAGGCCCAGGGATCTCCAGTCTCTGAGTGAGAAACCCCACACTTGGTGGGGCCAGTTAGCACTCACTCAGTCAAGATTCCCATGTTCCAGTCACTGTGGGAATCACAACAGCCCCACAAGATCCAAGAACCCATGCCCATGCCCACGTGTGAGCTAATCATTCCCCACACCTCAAAGAACCTATGTCTGTATAAATTCGCATAAGGGCCCATGACTTTAAAATATGATTTAGGGGAAATAAACTATGATCACAACTGTTTAGCATTAGTGACTAATTGATGTTAGGCAATCAAAGTTGCTAGCTGTTATATTTCATGGTTTTACCAATATGCAAACCATGGAATGATCTAGAAGTCATATCTGCTAGATGACTCCGGGAGATAAACCACATAGTATATGTCTTAAAACACATGCATTCTCAAACTTTGGTGAATTCTTATAGTTAATATTCTAATGTATTCTGTCTAGTTTTCATGATTTTATATCAAATCTCAAATGTTTGAAGAAGAAAAAATATTAATACAAAAAATTTTTAAAAAAATCAAACTTTGGTTTATTCTCAGAGATAATATTCTAGTGCGTTCTCTCAGGTTTTCATGATTTTATGTCAAATATCAATATTTTGAAGAAGAAAAGAATAATAAAAAATAAAAATAAAAAATAAAGGAGAATAAAGTGGAAACAGTATACAATAATACACATCATGGTAAAGCATATTATATTCAGGAATAAATATATTTATGGATAACTATTCTCTAGAGATGTGTCATGCACTTTAAATAAAAGTCAATTTTGCATTTTCTGAAAGCTTTTCTGGCCTCATAACTATTATTTTGTGGCTCTTTTGGAGGCACTCAACCAAACATACACATTCCTTTTTGGACTCCTAGGCAGTTTTCATTGTTCATTATGAAGAATAATTAGAGAAAAGTTCTCCATTTTAAAGTGTTCTTATGCAAATATTGCCTACACATGTAGGTTTATTAATAAACAATATGTGTTTCATTTTCAGTTGCATTAATATTTTACACCTAAAATTGCAGTCATAGCAAGTTTACTAAAAACACTTTCTGGTTAGAATTTAAATGAAAGAACAAAGAAAAACATTTAACATATTGGCTTTAGAATTCTTAAAATGAATTATATTTTTAGGCTAGACATAAAAATTATGGAAAATAACTTCTTTAACTGGAACTACATCTCATAATAATTGGGCATGTTACTTCAAAACTGAATAAATAATGAGTTTTGTTTATTCATAAAAGGAAAAAAGTTTTATGTAATGTTCACAATGTTAAATCACACATTTAAGCAAGTTCTGAGCTAACATTTTAAATGGAATTAATAATATTTTATCAATAATAAAAAGAATATACTTGAGATTTGAAAATTATTTCTACTATGAATATTCAAAATATCCAATGTTAGTGGTTATCAGTTTAGAAATAAATTACTTTAATAAGTCGATGTGGTTCCTCCTCTCCTCTTCTGTTTCTGGGTGCAGCTGATACACCAGCTCACAGAAAATGCTGAAATGAGCACCAAAGAGTAGCAATAGAGATGCCTCATCTAAAACTTCCAAGATTATTTATTCTGTTATTGTTTAAGTGTGTGTGTGTGTGTGTGTGTGTGTGTGTGTGTGTGTGTGTATCTGACTGAAGAGATGGTTTTGTATCCCCTGGAGCTACAGTCACAAGTAGTTGTGACCTATAGATCCTCTGTAAGAGTAATACACACTCTTAATTGCTGGGCTATCTCTTCACCTCTCTCTGTACCTTTTCAAATTTGTATTTATGTGTATGCATGTGTATTTATAAGAGTGAATGTCATGTGTGGGGAGTACCTTCAGAGCATTAGATCATTTGGAGATGGGCATGCAGGAAGTTGAAAGCTTCATGATATACATGGGAATGCAAATTAGTTCTTTCTAGAAGAGAAGCTCTGAATGTGGAGCCATCTCTACATGCTTAATTTTTATCGAGTTGTAGAATCACAGGTATATAAAGTAACTAATGAGTTTTGAATACCATTGATTCTCCCTTTAATACATAACTATGAGACTAACTAAACCCTGCCAGGGTCTAGAATTGTCAGTAGATTCTTCACAGTGTTATCAGGGATGTTATAAGATATAGAGGGTTTCTCTGTGACATTTCTCTTCTATTTTCTCTTACTTTTATTTCAAATTTGTCACTTTCAAACACAAATGAAAATATATTTCCCCCGTTTATGCTCTTCTCTTTCTTTTTCTTGATTTATTTCTTAGTTACATATCTTAGTTGGTGTTATATTGCTGTGAGGAGACACCATAGCCTAGGCAACTTATAGAAGAAAGCACTTAATTGAGGTCTTACAGTTTCAGAGGATTAGTCCATTGTCATCATGGAGGGGAACACTTAGACATTTAGACATGTATAGTGCTGGAGAAGTAGCTGATCATTCTACATTTTGATCTCTAGGCACCAATCTGGCATAGAGAGACAATGATTAATGAGAACTTTAGAAACTTTAAAGACCATCTCAATAATTTATTTCCTTCAATAAGGCCACATGCCCTAATACTTCCTAACAGTCTAGAGCTGGGAACCAAATATTGAAATTCATGAGCCTATGAGGGCTATTCTCATTGAAATAATCTTATCATGTGAAATGTTATGGATTTCTTGTTAGGTCACTTCTTCAGTAAGAGCTGTTCAGAGTTTTAGGAGCCAAATTAAATGTGTCAATATCCTCTCTGTCTCAAGAACCTGGAAACAAAGCTCCATTTATTGCCAATTGACAAATTAAAAAAAAAAAACAAAACTTCTCTGTATCCATGAAGATCCTCTTATATTTCAGGGTATAGCCAATATAACTATTAAGTACCAGAGACAATAAATTACTACTATAAAGAAAATTAAGTCACAATATGAAAATTAATCTGAAAATTGATTATTTTGTCATATTAATATAGCATGACAATATGTGATAGTTGAATATATATTATCTTCCAAATGTTTAACTAAAAATATACTTAAATCAATAAGTGTAAATATTTAAAATAATCTAGAAGTCTTCCCAAAAGCATATATTATCTTACAAATGAAACATTAAATTGGTCATTGAAGTTACCAGGATATTGTACTTGGCAATATTTGATAACACAAAGTGTGTCTACAAAAACTTTTCACAGCTTTGACAAATAAATCATATTTTTCATAACAATACATTATAATAACATCCCCAAGTATCAGCATCATGAAGCATATGCCCACACTAGGCTTATGAGTCTTAAGAACTTAAGTTGAGATCACTGTGTGATCTGCAGTCAAATACAGTTACTTTCATGTCTGTTTCAGTTCTATTCTCTAAGACAGTGTAGTGGGCTGACTGCTGTCCTTGGCTATATCAATATTTGATACACCAATTGACAGTCTCAGTATTTATTCACTGACAATCTCTTAATTTGCTTATTGTCTAATATTTTGTTAAAGTTTAATAGAAATAACTAATTCTGAAGTAGGTGAACCTTCGTGAAAATCACATATGTAAGTCTTCATTGGTTAAGACATTGTTTCTTTCTGTTAAACTTGTGGGTGATTGATAAGACCTTGGCAATGTTAAAGGATATTCCTATCTGCCTTCCTTCAGCTTCTGGTTGCTGAGAGAAGATTCACAGAGAGTCTTGAGACTTCAGTTGTGGTCACAATGCAATTAGCTGCATGAAGTTTTGTTTATGTGGCTTCTATTTATTCTCCCGGTGATTTTGCTTTCCCTTTGATTAACAGTACTGGGTTTCATCAGAAGTTTTCTTTTTCTTTTATATATTTTTCTTATATAATATATCCTAATTGTACTTTTCTTTCCTTCTACTCCCTCATTTACTCCCTACTCCCTGTGCATACATTTTATTTCTCATTAGAGAAAAATAGACCTCTAATATCTAATAACCAACCATAACAAAATAAAATGTAATATGATGAGGAAAAAAGATTATCATGATGAAGTTGGTTATTGCAACTCAACAAGAGGAAAAGATTCTCCAGAACCAGCACAAGAGTCAGAGATCCACTCACTTTCACAGTCAGGAGTCCCATAAAAATATTAAATCAAAAGCTGTAATGTATCAGATGATCTTGTCCAGATTCATGTAGGCTTTATGCTTGTTGATTCAGTCTCTGTGAGTTCATATTTGCCTTGTTTAGTTGATTCAAAGAGGCATGTTCTCCTGGGGTCTTCTGTCTGCTCTGGCTCTGAAAGTTTCCACAGATTCCCAGATTCCCTGAACTTTAAGAGGAGGGATTTGATGGAGACTTTTCATTTAGACTCTATCTGTATAATAATTGGCTGTGGGTCTATGTATACATTCTCATCTTCTTCAGCCTGTGTTATTTGGACATTTCTGAGGTTGGCTTTAGCCAACAAGTCAATTGAATGCTATCCAGTTCTTCCATTGGAAGCCTCACCTTCTGATAAGACATAAGTAGTTGAGACCCCCCATTACTATGATTCCTCATCAAGATCATCTTCATACATTCCAAGCAATTCCCCAAGTACTACATTTCCACATTACCAGTCAAATACCCCACCAATTCCTGCCTTTCTCCCTGTATTCTCTTCCTCTACCTCATTTCCTCATAATTTATCCCCTGCTCTTGTCTTCACCTACTCCCAGTCTTCCTAAAAATCTATTCTATTTCCCCTCCTCCCATAGAGACCAATGGCTTCCACCCCAGATCTCTTCTCTTTATCTAACCTCTCTAGGTCAATGAATTCTAATTTGGTTATCATTTATTAAATGCTAATACACATTTATAAGTGAATATATAACATGGTTGTCTTTCTGGTTCATTTTCTCACTCAGGATGATTTTTGTTTTTTTTTTTAGTTCTATTCAATGGCTTGCAATTTTATTGATATAATATATTTTTTGCATCAAGACAGTTTTATTTATAAATAATTTTTTAAAATTTATCTTACTATTTAAATCAAATTGTAATTTACTTATTCACACAGGGGTTATAAACACAAAAAGGCAGGATGTGGGGAAGGGGATGACACTGGAGCATAGGTGTTCAGATACCATTCAGAACAGGGTATCAGCTGGGTGAAGTGATATAATATTTTTAACAGCTGAGAAATAAGCAATTGTGTGAATGTACTTTTAAAACTCCCTTCCTCTGTTGAAGAACATCTAGGTAATTTCCAGTTACTGGCAATTTTGTTTAAATGTCCCCCAAAATCATGGTTGAGCAAGTGGTCTTCTGCTAGAATTAGCATCCTTGGGTATATGCAGAAAATATCTTGAGGTAATTCAACTTCCAGATTTCTGAGTAAACCCTATCACTATTTCTGTAGTGGGTGTACAAGTTTGCACTCCTATTAGCCATGAAAGAGTGTTCCCCTTGCTCCACATCCTATCAGGAGCTGTCACTTGTGTTTTTAATCTTAGCCATTCTGACAGGTGTTTTGACTTACATACATACATAGTTTTGATTTGCATTTCCCTGATGGGTAAGAATGTTGAACATTTCTTTAAGTGTTTCTCATCTATTTGAGATTCCTCTACTGAAAAATTTCTTTTTATGTATGTACTCAATTTTTATTGGATTATTTGTGATATCTTATCTCTAGTTTCTTTAATTCTTTATATATCTTGGATATTATCTCTCTACCTGAAGAGGAGTTGTTAAAAATATTTTCCCATTCTGAAGGCCACTGCTTTGTCCTATTAACACGTCCTTTGCCTTATAGAAACATTTCCATTTCATGAGTGTTCTTTTCAGAAAAGCTTTTCCTGTGCCAATGTATTCGAGATCATTCGCCTACTTTCTCTTCTAACAGGTTCAGTGTGTCGGTTTTATGTTGAGGTTTTTGACCAACTTGGAACTGAGTTTCTTGAAGGGTAATAAGTGTGGATCTATTTGCATTCAGTTACATACAGACATTCATTTAGACCAACACCATCTGTTAAAGAATTTTTAAAACACATTTTTTGATCCAACAATTCCTTAGTTTCTATAGCAAGATCCCTGGGTTTCTGTGTCTGTCTAAGCTCAGTGACTTTATTGTTTGTTTGTACTGTTGATTTGTTTTGCTTTGAGTATTTTACAGAGGGTCTTACTCTGTAAATCTGCATGGCCCAAAACTTGTTTCATAAATCAAACTTGCTTAGAACTAAGAAGATCAATCTTCTGCATTCTGAGTGCTGTAAGTTCAACTTTGATACTTCCTTCTGATTCTATAACAAATATTTTGAAAGCAAGAAAAGTGATTGAAGCACTCTTCAACACATCTGGGGCTTTAGAGAAGGTTAAAAGTCTTTGAAAAATTCTTCACAAATACTAATTTGGTTGTCTTTTCTTGTCATTAAGCTCAACACACATTCTACAGTTTCCAAAGTGGAAATTCTAGATCACCAAGATAAAATTTTCTTATGAAATTAGAATACCCTGGATAAAAAGCAACAGAGATTTCTTCTCAAAATAAATCCTAGCCAAGAACACTTTTATGCAGAATTTCAGTGCTGCTTTCTGCACAGGTTGGCCTAATATTCTTTGCTACTGCACATGATGTGTTTGAGAAGGATCAAAAGAGAATGATGCCTGTGTATGAACTCTGCTTCTCATACTCTATGGGGCATATTTGATTCACAGAATTCATTTAATTTTTAATAGAAAAACAATTTCACATTCTTAAAATGTTATGTAAGTCATTATCCCTAATGATTTAACCAGCTGCTGTGCTTAGCTATATTCCTCTGTATGAAAACTTGATGATTAATGTGGCTAATGAAATAGTACAAGTGCCACTTACCTACTTTCAAGTCAAAAAACTATATTCTCTATTCAGAAACGATTATGATTTCCAAACGTTAGCTTTCACAGTTCAGCGTTTTTATGTAGCCCCTTTCTTTAGAGATCTCTGATTAACAGCACCATCCTCACGAACCTTAAACATTAGTGTTATTAGCTGTATTTTTAACAGCACCCAGGAGTGTTGGAAATTATGTTTAAAGTTAAAAATGAGTGTGTTTACACACCTGTTCATTGGAGACCTAATTAGCTGGGTAATTTAGGTAGCAGCCATGGAGTTTTTGAAAATAAAAGAGACCAGGCTACTTTATAATAATTTTCCAATAGAAATAGCATTGAAGTCGTGCTTGATTTATGAATAAAATGCTGCTTGACATGTAAATTTGTATAAGAATTCTGATGCCTTTTTACTAAGAGTAGGTAAAACTAACTTCAAAGGAAATTTGTTGTTACAATACTGTAGCTTTTTGAGATATTATTATATATATATATTAATAATTTTTTTAATTTATATCTTACAGTTCATTTGTTAAACTCATTCCTTTATTTTAAATATATTTATACACATATCTGTGGGTTTCACTGTGATATTCTATGTATGCACTGATCATGATACATAATATCTACACTTCTTCCATTTTTTTTCTGTTTACTTTTTCTTCAGGTTTCCTTTCCAGTCTCTAAGAGTCCATCTTCTACATCCAGTTTACTCTTTGTTTGTTTCTGCATATGAGAGAAAACTGGGATTCTTGTCTCTCAGTTCCTGTCATCCTGTCATTTGCTTCAGCATGATGAACTCGGTTCAATCTGCCTTCCTGAAATGATTGGATAATTTCTTTCTTCTTGGTAGCTGAGTGATACCCATTGCACATATAAACCATATTTTCTTCTTTGAGCAACCTGTGGACAAATGCTCATTTTGATTGGCTTTATCAGCTATTAGCAATAATGCCACAATAAACATGACTATGCAGATGTCATTTTGGGACTGTAGTCATTTTCTCTCTCTTTCTTTCTTTCTTTCTTTCTTTCTTTCTTTCTTTCTTTCTTTCTTTCTTTCTTTCTTTCTTTCTTTCTTTCTTTCCTTCTCTTCCTTCCTTCTTCTTCCTTCCTTCCTTCCTTCTTCTTCTTCTATCTATCTATCTTCTATCTATCTATCTATCTATCTATCTATCTATTTACCTATCTATCTACCTATCCTTCCTTCCTTCCTTCCTTCTTTCTTTCTTTCCTTCTTTCTTTCTCTCTTTTTTTGCCATTTTCTCCAGAGATACTCAAGTGTAACATAGCAATTACCTGCTGGTTCTCTTTTCCGTACTATGAGGATCCTGCTTAGAGCTTTCCATAGTGCCTTCTACTTTAATTTTTTTTTTTCCAGAAAACATTCAGGTTTTTTCCAATCTTACTCCCTGCACATTTACTAATATTGTAGTATGTAGATACTATTACCGAATGAGATGGGATTACAATTGTATTTTTATTTTTTTTTATTGATCATTCTTTCCTATATGCATATAGTTATTTATGATTCTTCTATTGAGAATCATGTATTTAGATTCTCTGTACATTAAAATAAGTTGTGTTTTTTTGTAGTTTTTGTTATATGTCAGAATTTTGAGTTTCTGTTTATTCTGATGAATAGTCAGCGAGATGAAATACAGGTGATGACATTCTTTAATTCTGTATGTTGCGTTTCCTGTGTTTCCTTAGCTCTATAGATTTTGTTTACAGGTTTATCTTTCTTTTCCCAGATCTTGTTTTGTTTCCTGAAATACTGTAGTCTTGTCTTAGAAATCATTTTCTGAACTAATATCTTGAATTTTTCTCCAGTGTTTTATTTTAATGGGCAGGCTGCATGTTAAAATAAGGTGTTTGTTCAATTTTGAGTTACTATATGCAGAAGGTGAGAAAAAAATACATTCAATTTTTACAGATGGACATGTGAGGAAACAGTATCTTCTACCTGAAGTAAATAAGACAGAAAGTAAATGATTATTTAAGTTAATCAAGTTTTCTAACACTGTTTGATAAGATTGTATAAAATGTCTGTTAGTAAGGATCAAACTTAAGGCCAGGACAGTTCTGCTACCATAACACCCGTTTAGTCTTTGGTCTCTAAGCAGGTGGGCTGGAAAGTTATTTTTGTAGTTTAAATTATGGACATGTTTTTTATGGTGTCAGTTGAGGCCATTGTCTCATTTTGTATAAAACACCAAACAGCTATTAAAAGTTAATGAAGTCTCTTTATTAGCATATTAGGAACATTTAAACCAGTGATCTAGAGAGAATACTCTGTAGACCTGATCATAAATTTTGGAGTTCCCAATCATCTTGATTAATATTTTAGTTAATATTTGAAAGAATATATTTAAGTGTACATGTTGAATAGTAGCTTTTGGGGAAACTCCATTCATTACTATATTTTTGAAGTAAATTAGTAAATTTTGCTTATAAGTTTTATTAATGTAAATTATTTTAGTTATGTATAATATATAATGTCTTCTGAAATTATACATACTACACATTGTATAACATATATGTGGATAAGTATGATAAATAAACTGTAAATCTCATGAGATTGTTTGTAATACCAAAATGAACATTTTGAAGACAAATATTAAATCATTATTCACATCTCTATCTATCTATCTATTTATCTATCTATCTATCATCAATACATGTATTTTAACCTTCACTTCACTTCTATTTATTTTTTATTTTAACATTTTGGATATATATGTGCCTATGTGTTTTTTTTGTGTGTCTGAGTGTGTGTCTGCATGTGTCTGTGGGTGCATTTATGTGGGTGGGGAGAGGTTAAATATCTGTTGGGAGGGTCTAAAATGGTCATAAATGGTGAATCTCTATAAAGTCGAAGCTGCAGGCAGTTATGAACTATTTGAAATAGGTGCTGGCACTCTTCATAGTTAAGCCATCTCTCCAGGCCCTCCACCCCAAACTTACCCTTCTGCAAACAAACACTATTTTGGCTTCCTTCCCACAGGCTATTTGCTAGTTTTCTTTAATGTTTCTGATTTCTTTAATAACATACCATATCTCTTAGACATACATATGCTGTGCCAATATCCATATTGCATAACACTAGTTATTTTATGTCTATGTTTTCATATCTTCCATTTGTTTGTTCTGAATTTGATGCATAACATGGGTTAGTTTATAGGTCTTAATACTATTAAGCTATTTCTCTTCATTTGTATCAGAGAAAAATATGTATTTCTTATATCATATATTAACGGACAGGTCTTGGTGAACATATATATTTATTCTTACTGTCTCGGTTTGGCTGTGTCTCTGTCAGTCTCTCAGTCTGTCTCTGTCAGTGTCAGTCTCTCTCTGTCTTTGTGTCTGTGTGTATGTGTTTAGATGTATGTTTGTACAAAGACAAAAATGACTTATTTCACTGGGTAAATAGGACTGAATGTTCCATTCAAGAAGGCTGCTCAGTCCAACTTAATGGAGTCTAAATCTTTTGCATAATGACAGAAACATTGTCAGTATGTACTCAGTTCATTTTTCTAGATCAGACCAGGGTGGTTACAGCAGATAACAATAGCGATAACACTGACCAAATTCTTCAGGTGTCTCCAGTACAAGTACTTATAATAAAAGAAAAGTTTCCATATTTTTTAAACTTCTCATATTGTTGAGATAATCATATAATGACATCATTCATCCCTTCCCTTTCTTCTATTCTTTCTTTGTTATTTCAAATCCGTGGCCTCTTTTTAAATTAATTGTGGTTGCATGCATATAAATGTATACAACCTGATCAGTGTACATAATGTTACCTCATGCATATTTTCAGGGCCGACTACTTGGTATTGAAATAATCTGTTGTTCTTCTGAGGAGAAGATTTACATTTTGAACATTGCTTGGTTGCCTGTTTCCATAAACACATACATACATATATAGCAGTATATATTTTTTTTCTGGAAAAATATTGTAAAATATTAAGATACTGTATATACTCATCATATATTTTAGAATATGAGGACCATTGTTCATTTATTCAAATAAATGCAAAAAATGAAGTTATAATGTGATTTTCAATATCATTTCCCCATTTTCTAATCTGTCATTGGGTTGTATCCTCTATACTGGTTTGCTTGTTTTCAAGATATTTTTATTTTTTTCTCTCTATGTGTCTGTGTATGTGCCTGTCTCTTTGTTTCTGTCTCTATCTCTGTGTCACTTTCTCATTCTCTATGTGTTTAGGCATGGTTTGTGTAAAGACTAAAATGATTTTTGTACTTGGTAGATGGGATTGAATAATCCATTCAAGAGGATCACTCAGTCTATTTTAATGAAAACTGAATCCTTTGCATACTCACAGACACACTGTAAGCACATGTTCAGTTCATACTTGATGTATGTGTGTGTGTAGCATATATATATATATATATATTATATATATATATATATATGTGTGTGTGTGTGTGTGTGTGTGTGTGTGTGTGTGTGTGTACTTATATATACATGTATGTATGTATATATGTATGTAGAATTGATGCCTTGTGATCTTTTCTCCATTACCTTGAGCCTGTTCATTGTTACTGTCTTGTATAGAAAGCCATGATAGAAAGATACTCTAGGAGTCAGTTCTAATATTATGTGGTGACACAATTTCTCAACAATACCTTTTTTCTCAGAATTTTAAACATTCCACCTCCTCTTCAGCAATGTTCCATGAGCTGTATATATAGGAATTGTTAAATAGAGATTTCTCTTAGGGCTGGGCTCCCCATCTCTGCATTTAATTGGTTGTGGCTTTCAGTCATTGTCTCCGAATATTGCAAAGAGATATTTTCTTGAAGAGTGAGAGGAAATATGCTTATTTGTGACTATGAGGACAGCTGTTTAGAATGCACTTAGGGATTATGCTGATTCAGTAAGTGGTGTTAATCTTCTTGTCTCAGCCCAAGGTCAGGGAATATCTTTCTGACTGGGATCACCTTGCTTCTTGATTCACCAATAGTGTTTTCTGTTTATATTGCCAAGCATTGTATGGGGTGATGAGATTTGTAACACGATCCTATCTTTGTGAATTATTACTTAATGTGGCCAGGTAATATCAAGCATTTTAACTTAAATTATAACTTGTTCTATGGGAGAATCTAATCCACAATTTTCATACACTTAAAAAGCATTCTACAAAAAATTACCTATGATACTTAGGTATAGCCCAACAGTTTATCAATTAGTGCATGGATACTAAGTAGGTTAAGCAAGGTTGCAAATGGGGATTGTATTAGTAAAAATAATGACATTTAGTGGTAAGAGATGATGTCTGGAGATTATGTAATTAAAAGAGAAATATCTGCATAGGATACTCTAAGTAAATTTAATATCTAAGATAAATCATTTTTAATTGTGCAATAGCTGGTATATACTCTTGTGTAAACTGGCAGAACACATGAAAAAATGACTCCTGACAAGGATAGTAGCTTCATCTTATCACAAAGACTACTTCTTTTTCCCATGTAACTGATACAGATTTATATGTCACAGTTTTCAATATGCTTCTACATTCAACAAAGTCAGCAACTTCAACCTATTTCTTACGAATGAGGGATGTAAAAGACAGAGAAAACTCTCAAATTCTCAATGAACCTGTGTGTTGTACAAGACTTATCTAATCCAACTGCAGTATCTATCAGTTCAGTTGGGTCTTCTGTCCAAAGATCACCATACCTGGACTTGTTAATTGTTGACTTTCTCTCTCTCTCTCTCTCTCTCTCTCTCTCTCTCTCTCTCTCTCTCTCTCTTTCTCTCTCTCTCTCTCTCAGAAGGAATGGCGTGTATTGTCATGGAACCTTCACATGTTTATGCAGTCTCTTCTCCAAACTGTGCTCTAATTGCATGTGGCTTTGGGTTACCAGGCAAGGTTAGAGGACAGATGAGAGATTGAGTGAGTCTACCATAGGAATACTGCTTTAAATCACCTATAGCTTGGGCCATAACTTCACACTCATTGCTCTGTGAGAATAATAAATTCATTGGTTTCCCAAGATGAACTTTGGTGGAATCATACCACTGTGTGTTGCTGAGATTGTTGAAAAAAGGGGGAGCGCTTAGTTGTTCTTTACCTCTTCCAAAAGGTAAAATTCTATCAACAATTGATCTGAACATTCTTAGCAAAATTGCCAGTTGAGTAGATAACAAATTTTGAGTCCCGCTCTAAAATCTTTTTAGAGATGGCTCAGAATTTAGAGGTACTATGAACCTGCTTGAGGACCTAGTCAGTTTCACGGAACACATGTTGTCGAAAAAAACAAATGAGCTTCCTAAGTAGTCCAATGATATCCACATTCAAATCAAGACATATGGTAACACTTGAATTTCCACAAACAAGTGTGTTCATACACACTCACACAAAGTCATAATTTATGTAATATCTAAATTAATAAGTAAAACAATAATGTATTACTCTCAAATATAATTTGAGAGAATAAAATAAAACCTTAATTCAAATTCTTTTAAAATATTTATATTTTTTGATATCAATTAGGTTATCTCTAGGTTAAAGCTTTGAACATCTAATCACAATAGTTTCTCTGTTTGTTGTAATTTAATATTTGTACTAAATGACAAAAATTGAATTGATATAAAATCTATACCCCACACATAATTAAATTCATTTTTCTAGTGTTATGTGGAAATGTAGATTTGCTAATAAAATATATTTTAAGTTTTTGAACACTTTAAATAAAATATCCAATAAAATGTTTTTGAAGTGTTATATGTGTATGTATGTTTGTGTGGAGAAGAGGTGCATTGAATATTTATGTGTACATGTATGGAGGTCAAAACAACATTTCTTTTGAGACAGACTACTTCACTAAATCTGATATTGTCCAGGTAAATTCGAATAGCTGGGCAGAAGGCTTCATGGATACTCCTGACTCTCCTTCTCTAGTGCTTGGATGACAAGTGTATGTTGACCCTTTTTGAATAGGGTCTGGAGTTTGAATTTAGATTCTCATACTTCAGGGTCAACCAAAACTAATTTCCTGACAGAGCTTTCTCCCCAGTCCCTGAACATCTTAATTACTGAAAATGATATCTTTCCTGTATACATTTAATTAATGATTGAATCAGTTTTCTTTGATATACAATTTTTACATATTGTATTAAATTTTATAAATATTCCGAAACTCTTATATATGGAAAGGTACAACATTCAATAAAAGTATTCTTTGTCTTAAAATATCTAGGTTGTAACTTAAGTGCATATTAACTAAAGACTTATACATATAAATGCTTTATACCTTGTTTCATTAAACATGTCTGTTAAGGTATCTTTGCTGGATCAATATAAATGAATGACAACTTAAAAGAAAAAAACAAAGTTTTTGTCACATCATGTTCTAAAAATGCACAACCTCATATGTAAAATCAGACAGCTAGTTATTAAAGTAAAAGGAACATCTTATGCTGCCAAAATGACATCTTTTCTGATAGAAAATTTATAAATGGATTGAGAAGCTGGCATATTACAAATTATTTTAATAGATTTAGTAATTTATGTGGTAATTTATGTGGTTGGCTCTACTCAATTTTTGCATCAGATTTTTTTTTTTTTTTAATGAATTCATTGCATGAGCTTTGTGAAAGACTTCATGAATTTAGTGTATTTGCTTTCTTCACTTTTGGAATCTCATCTTTAGTTCTTTTAGGTTACCAAAGCCAAAGAGAGCAGAAAGAAGAGGTTAAAATAGCAGGAATTAATTTCTCACAGTTTATAGGCTAAGAAATTGAAACTAAGGTATGGTACTTCCTTTCCAACTATTATCTGCTTTGTATGATCCCTTTTTTATTATGTCATAATTATTCAAGTTTTAAGAAAAGGTTGAAAACACAGGTATATTTTAACTAAATTTTAAGAATACAAAGTGTAGAACCAAGTACGTGATTTATAAGACATGACTGAAAAGGAACAATTAGAAACTGATTTGAGAGTAATAAGAATTGTTTATAACTCACATTTGGTTTTCAACAAAATTTCAGATGGAATACATTAATTGTTCTGCCATCATTGTTAACAACATTAAATTATGATATTTACACAGTTTCTATAAAGAAATTTCATTAATTTCAGCATGCTATAATATAGAAAAGACACCAAATTTTGAAAAAGTTAATTTATTTAATATTAGGAGACTGAGTATATATTTGCTATAGATTTAACTATATTTCCACTAAATTCATATGTTGATATTATAACCCTGGTTATTTGTAATATAGTTGGAGATAAAATGTTTACAGTGGTAAGAGTTTAAATGAGTTTTTTATTTTAATAGGATGGGAGATGTGAGAAGAGAGAATCCACGAGAATGTTAGAAAGAGACAAAGACATGCAAAGACATAGAGAGAAGAAAGGAAGGCATCAATGAATCAAGAAAAACCAACACCTTTGGTAACTTGCTCTAGGATAATGTCACCAGAATTGTCAGAAAATAACTCTATTTTGTTTAGGGCATCAGACCTTTATACAATGTTATGGCAGCTCTAAAACTAACACATACTATAAAATACTCCTTCTTAACCACCATTGTA
Source organism: Mastomys natalensis (assembly GCA_021653895.1). Lineage (NCBI taxonomy): Eukaryota > Metazoa > Chordata > Mammalia > Rodentia > Muridae > Mastomys > Mastomys natalensis. The sequence continues at coordinate 23,845 of JAJTUV010002777.1, forward strand.
ATCAATATAGAAAAAGATCCCTATCAGAGTTATATAAACAGAATAAATTATTGCGCAAATTTTTAGTTAGTCTCACTTAAGGCTCCTAATCAATCTATTACCAGAACAATGAAACTCAAACTATTTGCTGTAAATTATCTTTATTTCATAGCAATAACTATCTATGAAACATGAACTGTAACTTTCCTAATGGATTCTTAAAGTCTTTTACTATTTTGAAGTCTTTGATTTTTGTGATTTTTTTTAAAAAAAAAAAATCTGTAATTATAGAAATAATTTTATTTTGCTAACCTATTTTGAAGGATCAATGCAAGGATGAATAAAAAGATTGAAAAGACATGGAAATAAAAATCTCATTAACTTTGAATGTTCTAAGCTTGACCTAAGGGATCAATGTATTATTCTATTCTCTGAAATAGGAAAATGGATTTGATTGTAGCACATAAAAGGCTAGTGACATAATATGCTATAAACTTAAGCCATAAGAGTAACTTCTGTTTTATAAAACTTTCTTTTAGAAAAGTTGTATTAAAAAAATGAAAGTTTTATAAATGAATATGAACTGTTATCATGGAATGACCAATTACTCTTTCAAAATCTGTGAAGTCATCTCGGATTAATCACATACTTAAAGAGTGAGGTTTTATGCAGCTGTACATCATTTCATATGTGTAAGATGTAATGATATCCCTCTTACTTCTGGCTTTGTTCTAAAGGAATTATTCCTATATATCTATCATTCAGATGCATATTTTGAAGACATCACTATTTTTCTTACAAGCATATAGACTAAGACATTAATTTTGGTGGTTTGAATAGGTATGGCTCCAACAGACTCATGTGTGTTAATATTTGGCCCATTGGGAATGGCAATATTAGGGGGTAGAGTCTTATTGGAGGAAGTGTGTCACTGTTGGAGGTAGTCTTTGAAGTCTCTTATATGTCCAGGATACGTCCAGTATGGCACAGTTTCCTTCTGCTTCCTGTGGATAAAGATGTAGAACTCTCTGCTATTCCTCTAGCATCATGCTTCCCACAATGATAAGGGACTAAACGTGAAAATGTAAACCAGCCCCATCTAAGTGTTTCCCTTTATAAGGATTTACCATGGTTATGACATGTCTTTATAGCCATGGAACTCAAACAAATATACTACTTTATGTCCATTTCCTCTTTTCTGTACTGGAATTTTGTATGGGTTGAATTTGTGCAGGTTTTGTGGATGCATCCAAGTCTGTGAGGTAATAGATGTTCCAACTTTGTTGTGACCTGTTTTCTTGAAGTTATCCATCACCCCTGGCTCTTAAAATCATTTTGCCTCCTCATCTTCATGTATCCTGGAGCCTTGATGGGAGAGTTTTGGACAAAATAACTTCTCATTTAGGGCTGAATGATCCAGGTCTCTTATTGTATACATATTGTCCAGAATTGGGTCTCTCTGTTAATTCACATCTGCTGCAAGAAGAAACTTCTCTCACAATGGTTGAGTGATACACTGATCTCAAAATATTTGTTTGACTTCCTGAGCTTTGATTTTGAGTTTAATTTCACTTTGTCATTTAATGATGTTATTTCCTTGATAGATTAAATTTTCATTCTTGAACTGTTTTTGTTATTTCACTATGTGTTTGTGTTTTCACAGTCTTCATTGAGGCATTCATCCACATTTTTCTTTCAGTTCCATGAACATATTTATAATTGCTATTTTGAAATATTTGTCTGTTGCTTCAATGAAATCAGTGAAATTGCTTTTGTGCGAGCAATTTGTGAAAAGACTGTTGACTTCTAGAGGAAGCATATTGCCTTAGTTGTTTGTAATTTTTCAATGAAACTTAGGCATCTTCAGTTATAGTGTTTGTGATGTTTTTTGGTGGGTATTTCTGGTCTCACCTTTATTGGGTGGGTGATCAGTTCTTTGGTTGCTGTTGCTTCAGTCTATCACTTTCTGGACAAAAAGAATGATGCCTGTGTTTTATTTATGGGGCTACTGTGGGATTTAGTATACCGACTCTGATTTGTTCTACCTCTAAATTTCTCATTTGGACTATGGATTTGGACTCTAAACAGTCCTTCATTAGTGAAGAGTTTGAGGTCAGTAATAGGATAGCAGAGGCAAGAAAGTTTCTCACATGCTCATAAGCCATACTAGAGGTCCAGTTCCACAAGGGGTTTCATAGGTATAATCCCTGGATCTGGCCAATGACGGCAGTGAGTCCAAAGACAATGGACAGTAGTTTCAGGAGGGCCTAGTGTGTTTAGCTGTAACCATACGAGGGGAACCCTAGAGAGAACAAAATGAAGGAGGTGTAGGAAAGCACTGGTAGTCTACTTAGGTCTCAGGGAAGTGTGGTGTCTGTGCAGTATCTGAAGGGAGAAGAGTTCCTCACCTTAGGAAGTTTCTGTTATGGATCAATTAAGCTACCTTGCTTTACTAGCATATACAAGGGAAATTCCTAATCTCTAAGACAAAGGTGGAAGAAGAAGTTTTAAATTGGGGTTGTATTGATGACAGAGACTGAAGAGAAACTCTATTTGTTTGTTAGGGCATTGTACAATATCGTTAGCTGTTCTTGAAATCCAAGAGTTAGACTTCAGCAGACTATTGGCAAGAGGTCTTCCACGTTTGTATTGCAGGGTAATTTTTGAGTCATAAAAGTCCAGTTCCTTATACAAAGATTCTCCAATGTATTCTGCATCTCAATTTTAGGATTTGTTTTCTTGGAGAAGGTTTCAAGCAATATTTTTAGTTACATCCACATCTCAGTTTTCCTTATCCTCCTTTTTTCATCTTCCTTGCTCTTTTTGTCTTTTTAAACAGTATTATAATTCTCAAAGGAAAAATAATATTGGTTCATTAAACCTCAAAACTCCATGAAGCTAATTGCAACCAAAGGTGCTACACGGAGTTAACAAATTTAATGAATTGTTGTAGTTTCAAATTATTGCTCCCTCCACTCAGGAAGAAATATCTAAATATGTGCTAAATAATCTTGAGAATAATTTTGATTTAAAAAATTAAGGAATAATATTCATTTTATAATGAGCATGCAAGTTGAACATTATTTATTTAAAGGGCAATGATACAATAACAATTGTCAATTGTTGTATACTTAATATCATTTAAATTTACTTATTTATATACCCTTTTGTAACGAAGTACTACTGAATGGTTTAAAATAATATCTCTGATTAAGTGGAAGTTTTGGATTTCCAAATTCCAGCCACCTATGTCTGCTAGCCAGTATACTGATACTGTAGAAAGGACAGGGTGTAGTGTTGCATAGAGACTGTTCCTATGTATACAGTAGGTTATACATAGAAAATTAATATTTATACCCAATTATAATTTTAAATATAATTCAATTGCATATCTTTATCTTTGTCTCTAGTTCTACTTCTATATCTATATGTATATCATATGTATTTATCTAAATCTATATCTATATAACTGTATCTATCTATATCTGTATCCTTTATGTCTAATTTATATCTATGTGTATATCTCTCTGTACATATAATATGTCACATAAAAATTGTAGAAGAGGTCATGTGCTTAAGAGGGATTTTCTGGGGAAAATGGAAGAGATTACTGGGGAATGAGGGTTGAAAATGACATTGGCAGTATTCATACATGGAAACCTGAAAATACATTTAAAAAAATACTCAAAATAAACTGTAAAAAGAAATGGAAAAGAAAAAGGAACAAGGAAAGAAGAGAGAATCAAAGGCTGCTGCATAAAGATCATTGATATAATCATATTGTGAGTAGAATTTTATATGCATCAAAGGTTTGAAGCTCTGTAACACAGTTCTTATATAAGCTTTGTACCTATAAAGTTGTTGGACTTTACTCAGCATACTGGTGTTACATTGTACAACTGACCTTCAGATGGAGATCTTATGTGTAAGAGCGACTCTTAACTAGTTATGTATACGAAAACAAAATACACACACACAAAAGTCTTATCACAGGAGTGGAAGTTAGATATATTTTAAGGTAGAATTTCTCTGTATGGTTGTGGTCTATAAATATCAACGATCACATGTTTAAGTCCTGGTGTCCAGTCTGTGCTAATTTTGGTGAGGTACCTTTAGGACATGTGAGTAATTACAAAAATACAGATCACTTAGTGTATCTTATAAAGTAAATTGCTACCCTGAAACTTTATTCCTATCTTTATCCTTTATCTAGTTTGGCAAGATGTAAACAATTGTGATTTCTATGCACTTGTGGCCATTATGCTGAGTCCTGTGAAGCAAAAAGGAAAGAAATTATAGACTGAAACCCATTAAACAGTTCTTCCTGAAACAATTCTTCCCTCTTTAAAGTTAATGGGTGTGTGTATTTTGTTATTCTGACAATAATCTGAATAAAAAAATTCCATGTTTAAATAGAAGGTGTCTTGTTTTAAAAACCTGAAAATATTTAGGATAATCTATCTCCATCTAGTAACTACTAAAACAACAGAGGGTTTCTGACCTAACAGAAGTGGATAACACCATCTACCTGAAAAGTTAGACATAGGTCTTGCTGTAGATTTAACTTGTAGATCAGCATGTGCAGTTGACACTGTGGTTCTGCCCTGTTGAGACTCCAAGGAGAAGATCCAGACTAAATATTTTGAACTCTTGGGTGCAGAAGCGATTAGTTAATAAACCTCTTACTTCAAATGTATGATAATGAGCTGCTTGTTTTGATAGTTTGAACATGGCTTTCATGCTAATATTCATCCTGAAATTTAATATCCTTTATGAGTTATTAAGAAGTAATTCCAGGTGGGACCTTTTAAAAGCAATTAGAGATCTGACTTAATTGATTTTATTGATGGCTTAATGGAATAATGAGATTAATAATTTATCTTGAGTTGGCTCTATCATAAATATTCCTGGTGGGTGTCAGATACACTTCCTGCTTGTTGCTTGTGATTCCTTTACCACCATGTGACCGTGCCTGTAAGAAAGCCTCACTAAATGTGGTCCATCAACCTTTTCCAGAACAATGAAGCCCCAAAACAAACCTCTTTTCTTTATAAATTTATGTATTGTATCAGTGACAACAGAAAGAGAAAAAGACAAAACATCAAAGTACATAGAAAAGGAAGCTCAATCAGAATATAACTTGTGGGTTTTTCAGTATTTGAGTATATTCAAAATATACCGAAAATTGGCCTCACTGGCATCAGAGTGAAAGTATATGTGTATGTTTGAATACAAATACAAGATCCCTCTAAACTTAGTTATTTTATCAAGATGCTGTGAAGGGCCGTAACCTTAACCTTCATCTGTATACTAGGTATGATGAGAAATTTCCAACTGAGCTATTTGACTGGCCTCAGGTTAGTTCCTCTGGTTTACCAATGAAAGTATTCATACTATGCAAATACTTACAGGCAAGAGTTAACTCATCAGACTCCTTGTTATTGTAGTATAGACATATTAAAATCATATTGATAAGATAAAATTATAAAATAAAGGAGGAAAAAATTTAAAAAGGAAGACATTACAAAATGACATCTCATAATCATGAGCCATATTCTTGTTGCTAACAAATAACTAAAACACACGAGGATACAGTACCTGTAAATCAGCTGAAACCAACATATGTTGTTCTCTTGCTTTTTCACACAAAGTACGTTCATTCACAAAGCTCTTACACTTATTTCCTGTGAGTTTGTCTACATAAAGAGACTAAAATTTCTAATAATGTATAACTTTCTCAAGGCATCCTCACCTTCTAAATCTAAAATTGTTTTTTTCCTAAAGTGTTTATTGCATAAGAATATATGTTTTTATTAAAGAAATGCCTTTGAGCAACTGCATCAGCACTAATAAGAATCATGATGAAAATTTCACTCCTATAAAGTCACTATAATGATATACTACCATTTCCCCACATGTGCACAGGCTAATAAGCAGAGGTGTATAGAAACCTATCCTTGTTCTTCTACTTCATTGTTTTCATTAGCGTGAGTTTTTTTTTTTTAATCACAAAACCTCAATGATATCACTCTGTTCATGCTTATATTAGTGTTTCATCACTATTTTAACCACAATGCAAACTCTTTTCTAATCTATAGTAAATTAGATAATAAAATTTAAATAAATAAATACTACATACTTAACATATGCCTCTTGGGATCAGAAAGAAATGTGGTATGAAGTAATATCCTCCTTTCAGATGAAAATAATAATTCATTAATGAAGCGAATCCTATGTTTGAGACCACACTCTATTGAAAACACTCCAATAAAATAAAACCAACATCTTATCTTTTCATAATGAGATGACGCTCAGTGATCAGGGCTATGAAGTGAGAAAATTTGTTTTACCAGGTGTACATCATAGTAAAAGCATGTGTTAAACTAGTATCTGTATTTCTTATAAACTACCAGCATTTAGCATGCAACAACATTTTTAAAAATGCTAAAGCTTCCAAAACTATAAATTAGAACATCGTATTCCCTTAGTACTATCCACTCTGGGTCATCTAGTTTTTCTCTGTTCCTTTCAGGTCACACAGATAGAATGCTTACATTCACTTAAAGTTAAGTATACCTTAAACAGTTCTAGTGCTTTCAAACTTCAGTATAAATTTGTAATTCATATTGGGTGAGCAGTCAGAATTAGAACAATCCCTTCATTTCTACCTTCAGATCATAATGTCTAGGAACCGAAAAGATGGCATTTCCTCTGTTACCTGTCACATTGTCTCATATACCAATTTTTAAAACAGAGATCAAAGTTTGTAATTCATATTGAATGTGCAAGAATTTGAGAAACACTATTTGAAGATGAATGGAATCTAGAGTTAGGAACATATGGACATACAAACCAAGACAGTAAATATGTTCTAAGAAAACCCGTAAAATAGCAGAACAAGTGAAGAAAGCGTCAGTGTCACATAGCAAAGGTTAAGATTTGGGAATCACTGTTCTAGTATTCACAGGAATTTAAAGTCATATGGTTAGTATGTGCTTACTGTAGGTGCCTTGGTAAGAAGACTTAGGCAATTCTCAACTCCCTGTCCTCAAATAATTTATGAGTTTTACTCATGAGTAGAACAGGATTTCAAAAGGTAAAATTCATTACTACCCTTAACATTTTAGATATCTTTAGAGCTCACTTTTGTTGTAAAGTAAAAACAAAACGGTGCTATCTTTTCCAATATATGAGATGAAATTTTCTTAGAACCAATTTTAAGCGTTATTAGGAGATGTGCGTTATATGAAGAGTAAAGTACAAGTTCAGGTCAAGCTTGACTATAGAGTGAAGACTCTGTTGGGCCTCGTATGACAATTATGTCATTAAACTTCTCATATTTTCTAGTAACTCAGGGAAGCCTATATAAATTATGATTAATCTATGTGACTTTAAAAACCTTGTCCAGGAAGATATCAACTCTTGTGGACTTAGCACAGGACCTGGACTGTATACAGTTGCTTTTCTAGTGACCTGTTCTACTGAAACCTGTGTCTGATACTGGTGGTGCAGCTGCTAACACTTTCACTAAATATATCTTGTTCAGAATATGAGAAGGTACAATCCATTTCAGTTTCAGAAAATTACTCCTTTTTATTTATTTATTTATTTTTTGTCATTTATTTATTATATTTATTTATTTATTACACTCCAGATTTTATTCCCACCTGCCTCGATACCATCCGACTGCTCCACATTCCATATCTCCTTCACAACCCTTGTATCCAAGAGGATGTCCCCACCATCCCAACCCTGACCCAACCAGACCTTTAAACTCACTGCTAGTCTCTTGAGGGTTAGGTGCATCTTGTCTGACGGAACCCAGACCCAGCAGTCCTCTGCTGTATATGTACTAAGGCCTCATATCAGCTGGTATATGCTGTGTGGTAGGTGGTCCAGTGTTTGAGAGATCTTGGTGGTCCAGGTTAATTGAGACTTCTGGTCCTCCTACAGGGTCACTCTCCTCCTTGGCTTCTTCTAGCCTTTCCCTAATTCAACCACAGTGGTTAGCAGCTTCTGTCCATTACATTACAAATGTAAATGTCTTTTATTTCCTTTGATGAAGGGATGGGATGAGAGTCATACACAAACCCTACAAAATGCATAACTTGGGTTGAGCCCACAACATTTCTATCTATCCTTTGGCCTAGATTTGGAAGTTCCTAGCCTCCATGCAATCTAAATTTCTGCAAACCTGGACCTTGAATGCTTCAACTTCCAGCTTCAATCTGCTAACCTAGGCCTAGAGTAGTTCAGCTCAGAGACTTAATGCTGAAAGACCTCTTTTTTTTCTAGCTCTTTCTGAACTCTGAATGGCTGGTTCAACTCAGCCTTTCTGACTCATACTCCTTTAAAAGGTGACTGGTTCAAATTGGCTTCTCTCAGCTTCTTATTGTATTATTCTGCTTGGAAAAACTGCCCCTAAACTACACAAACTGATCCGCTCTGAAATGAATTGCTCTGCTCTGAACTGAGCTCGACTGCACTCATTGGAATGGCACTAAACTGAGCTTCTCCAAAGTTAATGAACTCAATTGAACTGAATTCCATTGAATTGAACTCAAATCACTATCTGTCCCTCACTATTCTATAAGAAGCTATTCTTTCCTATCTGTCCTAGTGAGAATTGGGGTAGTCTATCTTTGACTCATTTTGTCAAATCTTTCTCTGATTCATCACTTTGTCTGACCTTCAATTAGACATCTTTGTTTGAGATTAAAGGTATATATACTAAGGATGTGTCTCTACATTCAGGCCAGAGGGATTAAAGGTGTATGGAGTGTCTATATTCCAGCCAGATCATAGTTTATGATGCAATCCTTTGCCAGAGCACCCCTGGTGCTGGATCTAGAAATTCTTTCCTCATTGTTATAATAAACAAAACTGAACTGTAGATAATTTTTTATGGGAAATTATTTTTTGTTTAATTTTTTCATCAAAATAAAATAAGGTTGATGTCTTCTGTTTGAGGATCCTTCAGTTAAGAATGACTTCTTTTGCATGATTTTTTTTTTTTTTAAAGTGACTTCATTACATATTTTGTACTTCTATCAATTTTGCTATGAAGTTATTCTGGGCTAGCATATTTAGCAAAGTAGGATCAGCCATTCATCCATGTAATAAATACATGTCTAAACATGTAATGTAGGAGCTCTTTAACAAGCTGTTAGTAGGTGAATAGTAGAAAATGAAGCAGATGGCCAATGGCAGGAAATAGGAAAACTATGGACTCAAGATGTTGTCCCTTGCATTCTGATTTAAAATAGCAGCAATAAAGCCCTGGTAAAATTAGTTAATTCCCAACATTTATAACAGGGTATAATAATTAGGAGTAGTGATTTCCCAGAAGAAATTAAAGCGTTCCCTTATTTTTGCTATACTAGGAAATGACCTAATCATTTTTTTTGCACAATAAATAGTTATTCTTCTTGTTCAAAGAGCAATTTTATGCTATATTCATGACATTTTGTAATACTAGGTAATATCTTATGCATTTTTTTCTTTTATTGGATATTTTCTTTATTTATATTTCAAGTGTTATCCCCTTTCCAGGTCTCCCCTCTAGAAAGAACCTATCCCATCCTACCTTCCCATGCCTCTATGAGTGTGCTCCCCATCAACCCACCTACTCCCATCTTCCTACTATGGCATTCCCTTACACTGGGACATCGAACCCCCTCAGGCACAAGGGCCGCTTCTCGCACTGATGTTCAACAAGGCCATATTCTGCCACATATGTGGCCACAGCCATGGGTCCCTCCATGTGTACTCTTTGGTTGATGGTTCAGTCCCTGGGAGCTCAGGGTGGTCTGGCCAATTGACACTGTTGCTCCTCCATAGGGCTCAAAACCACTTCAGCTCTTTCAGTCCCTTCTCCAACTCCTCCATTGGGGACCCTGCGCTCCAGTCCAATGGTTGGCTATGAGCATCCCCCTCTGTATTTGTCAGGCTCTAGCAGAGCCTCTCAGGAGATAGCTATATCAGGCTCCTCTCAGCAAGCACTTCCTAGCATCCACGGTAGCATTCAGGCTTGGCAACTATATATGGGATAGATCCCCAGGTGGGACAGTCTCTGAATGGCCTTTCCTTCAGTCTCTGTTCCACACTTTGTCTCCATATTTGCCCCTATGAGTATTTTGTTCCCCCTTCTAAGAAGCACTGAAGTATCCACACTTTGGTTTCCTTCTTCTTGAGCTTCATGTGGTCTGTGAATTGTATCTTGTGTCTTTCAAACTTTTTGGATAATATCTACTTATCTTTACATTCTTGTCTATAATTTAATTTGATCCAATATCAAATTATCTAGCTTTAACATTAATGTTGACACTGACGTTTTCTGCTTAAAATATTCAAAATATGTACAATGCTTAGTAGAGTATCCATACAGATTCTATGAGGGAGAAGATCCTGTTATAGTTTTGGTAAATTTAGAAAACTATTGTTTATGGAATATCTCACCTTAATATATGTAAACTCTGTATAAATATTCTTTGTAGAGAAAATTTAATCTAGCAGTATGAATGCTCTGGCAAAGAATCGCATCCAAAGACCTTCTAGGTCTGTGTAATCTGGTTGGAATACAGATATGCCCTTAGTACACATCTTTAATCCCTCTGACAAGAATAGAGACATACCTCTGGATTGAAAATAGACACATCCTTAGTAGTACACCCTTAATCCCAAAGAATGAAGGTAAAATTAGTTTGTAGAAGGAAGCAGACATGTTTGAAAGTGATGTCTAATACAGTGGCAGACAAAGTGACAAATCAGAGAAATATTTGGCAAAATGAATTAGAGATAGGATAATCTCAACTCTCATGTGAATGCGAAATGGAAAAGAGAAGCTACTCAAGAGCAAGACAGAGTGATTTGGAGTGGAGGGCCTTCAGTTCAGTGCAGTTCAGTTGAAAATCCTGTTTAGTTGAGTTTGTGCAGTTCTGTTCAGTCCCACTAAGTTCATGCAGTCAGTGAAGTCAGTGCAGCTCAGATTCTGGAATTCAAAGGCACTTTTCCAAGCTGAGAATTTCAGAAAGAAGCCAAGAGAATCCAGTTTGCTTCAGTCAGGAGGAGAGGAGTTATGTGTCAGAATAGCTGATTTGAACCCGCCAGCCAGAATTCAGAAAGAACTAGAGAGCGTGAGATTATCCAGCAGAGAGACTCCAAGCAGGATGACAATTACACCTGGTGAATAAAAGTTACTTTTACTATTCTTAGTCATCATTCTTCCATAAAAATCTCAAGTACCTATTTCATTTATAAATTTAATAGAATTGCTTTTTTCATATATAAACAGTTTAGATTTTTAAAGTATTGTACATTGAAACAATAATTATATTTGGAATCTGAAAGCATGAAACACCAGGATGGCTAGTTATAGTTAAATAAAAAGTAAGTAAATCTCAAAGAAAAATGATATTAAAAACACTTTACAAAGAAGCTTCATTTGAGTTTTAAAATAAATTGCATAAATTATGCATGTGTTGTAATGTACTATATTATTTGTATTTCATTACTGACTCATATGGCATTTTATGTTAAATGGAAAAAACAGACAAGCTTTCCTGTGATGTATTTTCATTCTGTGTTATAAAGCTAAAAAAATCTAAAAATATAGCATTAATTTTTATTCAGTATACATTCACATTATTGCCCAAAATTTCTGTGATCATGGGAAAGGATTTGATTTGAATTATTTAAGTTAAGTTACCCTGGACCTATCTTCCATTTCTATAAGTCAGAAAAGTATGAACACCAAGAACCTAGCATTGCCCGGTGTCAGTAAATATATTAATCCTTGAGATCATTAAGAAACAAAGCAAATAAAAACAAAACAAACAAAAAACTGAAACCACCACCACCAACAAAGAAAAACTGTTTTCAAGTTCTCTAGGTAATGTTGCAAGGCAAAGTAAATGGATAAAATGACATCTCAATAAAATCTTATCAGGCCTTCTCCTTGCCACACTTCTGATCATTACATCTGCATGCTAGCATGCCAATTCATTCAGTTGTACTATGCACTCTGGATCTTAACTCCTTTCTACAATTTTTTGCAGGATTTATTAAATATTCAACAATAATCTAAGGAAGAACCAATATAAATTATAAATTATTCTTGAATCACCTAAAGGGATCATCAAGCATTGATCATTTCCAACCACCCAAGATGTATGTGGCTTAGGCTCATGTGTGTCAGAATGCTATATAATCACGTTTGGAAGAAGGAATATGAATCAATTCTTTGTTAGAGTTATTTAAAAGTCATGACTGTAATATAATATGTTGGGCATCATGAGACGTGCCTGAAATCACAGAATGTGGGAAACACAGGTATAAGAAACAGTTACTTCAAGGTCAATGTTAGGTAGTGACTTTCAGAATAGTCAGGATACTATAGTGAAAAGCTATGTAGCTAGATAAACATATATATATGCACATAAATCTTTTACAATATTCCTATTTGTAGAATCTATTTAAATTGGATATTAGAAAGTGGATCTGAGATTTTTTTTTCCTTATTTACAGGGTTTTTGTGTTTGTTTGTTTGCTTGCTTGTATATTGTCATTTACTGTTTTTCTTCCTAACACTCCTTAGCAGCAGACTTTGGAAATATTCTTTCCTTTACTTAATTGTTATGGCACACTATCTACCCTTATTTTTAATCTTAACACTCTGAAACACAACCTTATTTCTGAACTTATCGATTTATTGTTTAGTTCCTCCAGATAATTCAACTGTCAGTGAGCTATTTAGAAATTAGAAGCCATTAAAAAGTGGCTTCAATCAAATGTGATGTATTAAGTTTTATATTGGTTAATCATTTGTGGAAACTTCAAATATTTAATTTAAGATATCAACAGCATCACTAACCAGAGACACAAACTCTTTCAGGTCTTATAAAGAATATCAGCTTATTATAGTTTTTAAATAATCAACATATATTAGCTAATTAATATGAATTGTTGCAGAGAAAAGGTAACAAAAAGATGGCAGTTATGAATATTATTGAAACAAGAAATTATCTTTTACTGTGGTTGCTTAATTAAAAAGATATTTTTATACAGACCATATATTCTATATAAATCTCCCTATCTCTGGTATCACATTTTATCTATTACCCATTCACAATATACCTCTTTCGCTCAACTGATACCTGTAAAATAATTCTTACTTAAGCATATTAGCACAAGCTAACATACCAACTTTGGAAAGCTGAAGCAATGAGGTAGTGTGTCTAAAGCTAACCTATGCTACACACAAATTTGAGGCCAGGCAGAACTACATAGTGCAACCCTGCCTCAAAAGACAAGATCCAGTCTAATTATATATGATGTATGTAAACTGCCTCTCCTTAACTGAGTCATTTCCAGTAAACCACTTACTTCAGATTAGCTTTCCTGGGGTAGTAACAATTTTATTTCTCAGTCTCTTACCAGTGTTGCCACCTAACCCTAAAATTTACAAGCTTGTTTTTAATTGCAACATTATTCTGGTTTCACCACCTAGACAGTAACCAGTCATAAAAGAGCTCAGCCTTCTACCCTTTTGAAGAGTTTGTCTTCAATGACCCCCCCCCCTTTTTCCATTGAGACTAGCTGTCATGTCTGTCCTATTTGTGGCAGGAATTTGCCAGGAAGTAAGAATACAAAATTTAATTGTGCTCTATGGTGCCTAATTTTAAGTTTTTTCTTTCTTTCACCTTAGCTTTGTCTTGAGTTTGTCTAGTTGAAAGGTGTTCAACATCTAACGCTTAACTAGTGTTCTCTATAACTTCTACCATTTGGCTTCTTTACCATCTCAGAGAGCAGCGTTTCTAATACCTCACCCATAACACTAATATTTTTTAATCCAATGTAGTGATATTTTTTTCCTGGTGAAAATTTTAGTTTAATATAAATACTTAATACAAACTTTCATTTTCAGTATCATTTTACATTCTTCAAAAGAATGCTTTCAATCTGCTGAGTTCTCCAGCTTGTTTTTGAAGCAGGCTTAGATGTCATAGATAACATGAGTATAGCCAGGCAAACACAAATATATATATATATATATATATATATATATATATATATATATATATATATTACATACAAAGAAATTATAGTTTGCATTTCTAAAGAATTTAAGAAAATAAATGAAATCACCTTTTCTACTATATAAACAGCAGAAACATACTTTTCAAGAAAGATGTGTATTTATTTAACTTTATAATTGTTTGAATTTTAAAACCTAATAATTAAGTATATTTATTAAAAGCAGAAATAATTTACAGTATTTCATATCCTCCTATACCTGGTACCTATATTGAGCAAGATTTCCATTACAGCTAGAGCCATTAAAAATAACTTTATCAAGATAAAACTCTAAAGAAAATTACCATTAGATGGTAGAAATACTACATGTTAAATTAGAGAACCCATAAATGTCTCAAGATAAAATTTAAAGAAAATTATCTAGAGTGCTATTAAAAAGATCCATCTCTAAGTCCAAAGCTCTCGTACTTAAATGAAATATTTATCACAACAATTTTATAACATCATGCTCACATTAAAACATTCTCTTTTTGGCCTTCTTCTGAGAATACTAATAAAAATGGGCCTTTTCTTAATTCCTCTTTGATCTTTTCCATATGTGTTTCTTTTAGTTTATTCTTGCAGAGTCACATTTTGGTGACAACCTTGTGACATCTGTTTCTATATTTTTGTGGAGGGAGAAGACCTCTTAAAAGTGATGGACTAGTTTCTTCATCAGTTTTTAAGGCATTCTTCCCTGTCAAGGAGGTAGGGGTAAATGTTAGGGAGGAAGGTTTACAAGTTTTTCTGAGATGCTGGTATTTCCAATTACCCATCAGTTTACTGGTGCTCTCCTGATTTTCCAGCTTCCTCTCTGTTGAAATCTTCACACTCTTGAATAAAACACAGAAAACTCTTGACCAAAATCTTTGTAGCTTCCTGTTCCTTCTGTCACTGATCATGCTCCACACTAGCTTATAGTTCACCCAAATCATGTATTTAGAATGTTTCTACCCATAATTTCTTCTGATTTCTGAGTGAAATGTTTGTCTTTCTTTCTCCGCATGATTGTTCTGAGAGCACAGTCATTCAAAATAATGAGAGGAAAGCAAGACAAACACTTTGCTACACTGTACTAAAATCAGCATAGACAATAAGGCATTTTTCACCTTTTCCCCTTCTTTTAAGTTGAATTTTAGGCTACCTTATAGTACTTCCTTATACTCTTGGGTACCTCTTAAAACATACAAGGAAACGTAAAAATGATTTATGTCTTAGCACTGAGCCAAAATGAAGAGGTTGTGTGATACCTGAGGAGCTAAGAAGCTTGAAGGTCACTTTATTAAGAATTCAGTCTCAAAGCTATTCCTTCATATATTCATTTTGCTCTATGACTTTTAGCAGAAAAATCACCCCATACTTCCTCATGGCAATTCACTACAGAAGAACTAAGAAGCTAAGCACAGTTCTTATTTGGTATTTATTTAATTTACCTGTATTTTTTATCATGACAATGTTGCTAGTATGAGATGGTGGTTCTGTTGTCAAGGTAACCAAGACTTCCTATCTCTACTTGCTATAACTCCTCCTGAGTTATTTTGTTGTTCCCTTTATTTTCACCTTTAGTAAGAAGGAAATGTATTCTCAGCATATTATCTGAAATTCCTTGCTGACTTTCCACTTGACAAGTTTATCTAAGCAGTGTTTGAAGGGCAGCATCAAGTCTACAGAAGTGAGTGAGACTCTTCAGGCATCCATGTACCACTTCCCATCACAGCATTCCTATCTGACTTGTGCAACGGCTAGCAAGTACCACTCAGCTCTTCTTAGAAAGCTGTTCAAACCTTTCTGCAAGTCGAAATATTCTGTTGCTTTGTGTTGCTGTATTTTAAGTATTTTGATTATACAAAATATACAAAGAATGCTTACAAATTTATATGACAGTAGAGAACCAAAGTAGAGGTCTCAAACAGAAGTCCCCTGAGCACAAACAAATATATCTTAGACATTCCAAGATTAAATAACCAACTATCAAATGCAGAAGTGAGATTTTTTTTTTAAAGTTATCTTTAGCTGAAAATTTTTGGCTTTAGATGAGAATGCAATTAATGGTCTAATAAAACTGAACTATGTCGAAATTTAAAAGAGTTAATTTGTGTTTTCTCTGTAGAAATTTTCATGGTTTGTTATGGAAAACAGAATACATACTTATTTACCATATTGGTGGTAAAATAGGTCACATTTGAGAGCATTTCCTTTAATGATTTTTTGATAGCTATTGAAGGTTAGAACATCACTTCTTTTGGGTGGAGGTGAACAATGGTAAGTTTACCATTCTCTATTGGATGACTTATGCCCTTTTCACACATAGACAGCACTAGTTTGCACTAAGAAAATTATCAGAGGAAAAGACTAGGATACATAGATTTATGGGGGGAGATATATTGAATATAGAACCTGGGATTTTGAAAGGAAAAAGTTTTGAATTGATATGACAAAGACACATTTTGCACATGTATGAAAATTTCAAAGAATAAAATGAGATAAATATTTGGATAATGATGTCTAGTAAGAAGAAAAACCTTGACCCTTGAAAAGAAATAGTTATAGGAGAGTAGAGATTTAGTCTGTTTTTTACTAAGTTATATTTTGGTATATTTCATTAAAAATATAATGAGTTTTTTGTTTCCTTTGCTTTCTTAGTTTGCATAATCATTTGCAGTATAGATAAAAGGAAGAAAGTACCAGTATATAAATTTGAAAACAGAATGTTTAGAATTTGACTTCCAAACAAAAAACTACTTAAATTGTCATAAATTTATTTTTTCTGATATATATTAGTGTATATTATTTTATATGTTATATACAATTATATGTAATACTATATATAAATAATGAATATGTCATAAATTAAATATATTGTAAATATATATTAAAAATTGTGAAATTATTGCTGTTAAATATGGTAGTATATAATAATTTGAATATTTGCACTATATTTCATTTTTTATATGGTGCTACATTTTTAAAATTCCTATTAAGGTCCAAGGCCTGACACTATTCCTGATGCTATGGAGAATGAACACAAAGGGACCTATCTTGACTGCCCTCTGAAGGACCCAACAAGCAGCTGACAAGAGTCAGATGCAGATATTTGCACCCAGCCAGTGGACAGAAGCTGCTGACCCCTGCGTTGAATTAGGGAAAGGCTGAAAGAAGGAGGGCGACCCTGTAGGAGGACCAGAAGTCTCAATTTATCTGGACCCCTGAGATCTCTCAAATGCTGGACCACCAAAAGACAGCATATACCAGTTGTTATGAGGCCCCTAACACATATACAGCAGAGGACTGCTGTGTCAGAGAAGATGCACCTAACCCTCAAGAGACTGGAGGCCCCAGGGAGTTTAGAGGTCAAATGGGATAGGGGTGGGGAATGGGGGTGGGAGGTGGAGGATGGGGACATACTCATGGAGACAGGAGGGTGGGTTGGAGTTATGGGATATGGAACAGATAGAGGTGTATTGGGGAGGATAAAATCTGGAGTGTAAATAAATAAATAAATAATTTTTCTAGAATAGAGTAAGTTAGAGTTCTCAAATTTTAATTTTCAAAAGAACCCCAAACAAAAATTAAGCAATTATGTATATTAAATATACAAAAGTAAATGTAAAAATAGGTGTTGTGGTGCATATCACAATATTTTTCTCTTTAGTTTTGGGTGTCTTGGAACTCTTTCTATAAAGCAGGCTGTCCTCAACCTCAGAGATGATGGTCCCTCTGTCTCCTAAATGGAGTGCCAGGAATAAAGGCATGCACCATTACACCCTTCTATGGTTGTGATAATCACTAACCCTAGCAATCTAGAGGCAGAGGCAGGGGGATTTTCCTTTATGGTTGAGGTCAGCCTGATCTATACACCAACTCTTAGGGCAGTCAGCAGTCAGGACTACACAATGTGAGGCTATCTCCTAAACAAAATAATAATTGTCATTGTGTAACCAATTATCAATTATCCCCTTTATCTAAAGAATATAGATGATACTCCTGGTAATAAAAAAATTGTTAACCTTTTTTTCGATTGAAAGAACATTTATTCTGTTAATAAAGGCAAAAATTATAAAGGTATATTCTGTCTTCATTATTCACTCAAAATAGAGAAGAAAGGTACTATATTTATTCAGCTGAAATAAATGGAACAGAAAAGGAGATAAGTGAATTGGTCTACTGAAAGAAATTTTACAACATAAAATTACTGTTGAGTTGAATGCACATTTTACTGTTAGTTTGCCAGAAAAATACTGAAATGAAATTTATATGTGGAATTCAGTCATATACTTAATTATTAAACTGTACTTTGTCAGTCGTTAGCTCAAAAGTTTATAATTGCATTAATCTGTGCTGTCAAAGGAATCTTTCTACATTTAATATTTTTCCAGACTCTTCCTTAAAATCTCTGAAGACTATATGATGCTTGAGAATTATCTCATAAAAGGATACTTCTTGCTTTCTTTCTTGTTGATTTAACCACAGAAAAAAGCTACCAAAGAAGCAGGTAAAATTTTGCATGCCCACATTACAGCCTTAGCTTTAAGCAAGCATATCACATATTGGCACTATGCAAATATCTTTGTATGTAAAAATGTTACATGACATTTGATCACACTGTGGACCCCAAGATTGTGTTAACACTGAAATAAAAGCTGTTTCTAGTTGTGTTGTGGCTTAACCTAAGCACACACCTTTAATCCCTCTGGCTAGAATATTAGCACTCCTCTAATTAGACTTTAATCCCAAACAATGAAGGTAAAATTAGTTTGCAAAAGGAAGCTGCTATGTTTGAAAGTACTGTTTAATTGAGTGTCAGACAAAGACGAATCAGAGAAAGATTTGACAGAATAGGATATGCCCAACTCTCATGAGAAGAAGGAGGAGAGGGAAGCTACTTAAGGGACAGTGCAGGGAGAGAAAAGAAATGAATAGAGGCAATTTTACTGGAGTAGAGGTACAGAACTAGGTTTCAGAGAGAATAACATAGACACAAGGCAGAAAATAAGAAGGAGCCAGAAAATTAGAACAGTTTTGCATAGTTAGTATGAGGCCAAGCAGGCCAATTCAGGAGAAATCTATAAAAGCCAGATTGGATCAGTCTGCCTGGAGAGGAGTTTGAACCAGAACAGCTGAGTTGAACCAGCCAGCCAGAGTTCAGACAGAGCTGGAAGTGTGACATTGCTCAGCAACACTCTCAGAGGCTAAAAATATTCTAGGCCTGGATAAGATTGTAGAGGTTAGAACCTTCTGGAATTAGGCCTAGGTTAGTGGATGGAGGTAGTAAATTTCTGGATGACAATTGAATTAGGCAAATAAAAATTACTTTTCCATAAAAAGCACTATCTACCAGGTCAAGAGACATTTTGTTGTATGCAAATAAGAGCTATACACTTTTTCATGACTGCCTCTTAGATATTCATGGTCACAAATCTAAACCTTTAAGCATTTAATTTCCTATTTGTTCACTTTCCTCTGTTCCCACTTGCATTATTTCCTAGTTTATTGAGTGATACTAGTTATTAAACTAAAGACCTGAATTTCCCATGGTGTGAATAAATAACTTCATTAGGTTTTAAAGTGTCTTCTTTTTCTATTTCCAGTTTAGTCGTGCTAATGCATTACTTATATATATAAAATATTTATCAAGTTAATATCCAATAATCAAGTATGTCCTAAGATCAAATTGGAGAGTAAATTTTTCAACAATCTCTACTAGATATTATGCTCTATTTTTCAAGCAATTGCTTTCATATTGTTTGTTATATATTTTTTGGTATTCATGGTTGATATAATGCTTTATAAAGATGCTATTGGTATTTCTATTGCTGGGATTTATACTTATTGTACTTAAATTAAAACGAATCTGGGGGAAAAAGTGTTTAGCACGTATTTTAACTTATTGACTTATTTACAACATTGTTCATATGAACAAAGTCAGTGTCAGAACTGAACCATACAGGAACCTTGTGCACAAAGCCCATGATTCAGAGACCACGAGGGTGGTGCTCCTTACTGACTTTCTCCCAATCACTATATAGCCTGCTTCTTAATTAAAGCCTAGTACACCAGCTTCAGATTACCATGTACTTGCTTCTCAACTATCCTAATAAGAAAATGCCCACAGCAGAAATATGGGGCATATTTCTCATATTGATGATTCCTCTATCAGATACTTTAGCCTTGTGTCAAACTGACAAAAAATATCAAACACAAGGAACAAAATCAAAATAAAATATTAATGTGGCTAACTACTAAATGCTATTATAGATTCTTGCTGCTATTCTTCATGTTACACATACACAACACACACATCACCACTAGAAATTTGTATCTCAGGCGCAGAATCAAGGAATTTTGTTCACTTTAATATTTGTTTTAGAAATACATAAAAACTTGATTTCAATACTTCTTACTTTTGTCAAATTTAGTCATTATAAGCTTTTATCCTTCATATGGGCAAGGTATTTATTTTAAAGAAATACATAAAATTTGGGAGCGTCAATAGTTCAGAAGGATAGTGTTAATAACAGATATTGGGGAAGGATAAAACAGGCAGGCAGGCATAGGCTAAGAAGCTAGCTGAATTGATCCATAGGAGTTAAACTAAATACAAGAAAACATAGCAGATAGAAAAAGAAAAGTTACAATTTGAAGAACAAGATAAAGATAAAGCAGAGAGGAGAGAGAAGAACCGATGAGATTGAAGAGAGATAGAGTTAGAGAAGCACAACAACTATACATTAGGGGAAACTCAAATTACAAGAACAACAGTTATTATCTAGACTACACTCTATCAGTGAAACATTTTATAAAGATACTATGATCTTTCAAAGTGTCACAGAGCTTTTTCTGACATTATTTTTGTTTTCTGTCTTTATGCAGTGTAGAAAAAGTGGGCCATGTCACAAGACAGAAGAACTAGTAAGGTCGAATGAGCTCAGACCCTGGGGATATCAGAAACTTGAGATTGGCAGGAGTAGGGCTGCTCCCTACCCATTTCTGTACCTGCTCTGGAACATGTACAGGTAACCATGACACTTCACTATGAGGATCAGGGACAGCCAATCACATATTGTGACACCTGGGAGTCCATTCCCATGCAAACAGAACATTACATAAAATCACAAACTGAGCCAGTAGGAAACGCCTATCCCTAATTCTTCCCCCACTCCTCAAAATATATGTATAGTCCCTGTCCACAGGAAATGAAGCATGAAGTGCTCAAGTCTTCTCACAGAGAATTGTCTGAGAGTTGCTGACTTTACTGAATTGTAAAACTTGGGGAAGAGTTTCCTCTCTGGAAGCATTCACTACTCGTTCGTGGACTCACCTAACTATTCAGGCCCATGCAGTTGCCCTTGCCTCTGTCTCTACCCTGGTAACTGTTACTATTGCTGTTGCATAGTAAGACACTGGCTGCCTGCACTGTGCAGGCCACCTAAATCTCCTTCCTTCTCTTCTAAGAGCTGTAATACTCCCAGCATTTCGGCCAGACGAAAGCCTTGTCCCTGGCTCCACTTCCCGCCCTCCAGGCAGACAGCACACAACAACACAGGTAATTTCTACTTATATTACTAAATCTGCTAGAGCTGCTCTCAGAACTTTCTGCAAAATTCTCACAAATTTTTTATTTTCTAGGGCCCTAGGTTTACCCACATTATTATTGCTTGTCATTCTGCAATATAAGTACAATAAAGCACGTTTTGTTTGGGGGGAGAGGATATTCTAAAATGAAGAATTTTGTTTTAAAATCAGTTTGCTTACGTTACTCAAATTTCTATTATTTTGTGTTAAGACTCAAAATTAAGACTCTATGAAGTTTTCATAAAGTTAGCAATATATGAGATACATTTTTAAATTCTCATAATACTAAACTCTTATGTAAGTCTTCTAAAAACACAATACTAAGATTGATAAGTCTATAAACAGACTCAGGTAGAGTGTTTTCCATACATAGTAGTTTAAATGTTGCCAGTTTTTATAAGCCAAGGTGTAAAAAAAAAATACTCTTTAACATTAAAATCATTTCCATATTATATAGGAGTCCAAATCCTGTGTTTTAGTGTCTTTTAGTTCAATAATTTAATGTCAAATTTAAATCCTCATGCCTTATTCTGAATTAGAATGTATAGAAAACATGAAAAACTCTTGTCAAGGGAATGTTTATAGCCATTGAACAGATTTTATTTGATTGTTTTATTTAGTTTCTGAAGCTCAGAAACTAAATAAATGTTGTCATATAGTATATCTTCTGAAATCCATAAAGTAAAGATATTTTGTCATATAGTATATCTTCTTGTGGAAGAAGCTGTTACATTGGCATTGAAGACCATTAACTAAAGGCAAGATCTATTCTGACTAGAGGGCCAGATACGTAGCAAGTGTGTGTGTGTGTGTGTGTGTATGTGTGTGTGTGTGTGTGTGTGTGTGTGTGTGTGTGTGTGTGTGTGCTTGAGAGAAAGAGAGAGAGAGAGAGAGAGAGAGAGAGAGAGAGAGAGAGAGAGAAGAAGAAGAAGAAGAAGAAGAAGAAGAAGAAGTATAGTAGTATATCTAAAAGAAGGATGATAGAGTTGTCTCATTTTCTTTTTTTAAAAGATTTATTTATCTGTTTCATATATGTGGGTACACTGTCGCTGTCTTCAGACACACCAGAAGAGGGCATCAGATCCCATTACAGATGGTTGTGAGACACCATGTGGTTGCTGGAATTGAACTCAGGATTTCTGGAAGAGCAGTCAGTGGTCTTAACAGCTTAGCCATCTCCCCAGCCCCCCTTGTCTCATTTCTATTACACCAAAACAATGGAGGAGGAGGAGGAGAAGGAGTGTTGTGGATTTGGCCTAATGCTGCTTGTGTTATGTTAATCTGGTCCCCAAAATTGATTAAGAATCCACACATCCACATGTAATAAACTAAGAGAACCCTGCCCCCAGTTAGTTTTGATTGGTAAATAACTTTTCCATTGGCCAATGGATGGGCAGGGAGAAATAGGCGGGGCTTTTAGGATTCCTGATCAAGGAACCAATAAAGGGGGAGAGATATAGCTGCAGTAGAGAAACACCAGGCCTGAAAGGTGCAGAAGACAGAGAGATAGTAGTCATGTAGTTGCAGAGAGTGCAATAGAGAGGCTAGAGATCTAGGTCTGTGTGGGGGTCCCCGGTTCTGGAGGGTGTCCCAGGATGATCTCCCGGCTGAGGACAGAGTGAGATCAGGGAGGGTCCTCTACCCACGTCTCCGCTGTCTGTTGGTCTTCAGCCCAGCCTGGTGTGAGAGGTCTGGGCCAAAAGGGTGCGGGTGCAAGCAGGGAGGAGAGATTGCCTGCCTCCGCTGCAGCGTCTGCTCGAGTCCCCGCTGTCACAGCTCGGTTACTCCCAGGTGCTGCACCTGTGTCTCCACGCTGAGCCGCCCGGGCTGGGCCGATAGAAGCTGGCTAGCAGGCAAGGAAGCAGCTTGGTGCCCCAGGAAAGGTTCCGGGAGAGCGGATCTCTCCCCAAGTGTTACAGCTCTTGAGACAAAGACTCCAGGACACCAGATGATTCTCGAACACCCCTTTACTTCTCCCGAATAGAGCCTTTATATACAGTTTCAGGGTGGGTTAGGGTCTGACAGCAGATAACGCTTATTGGCTTGGTCAGAGAGCTTGGAGAGACCTCATCTGCATGTGGGTTAGGGTCTGGCAGATAATGCCTATTGGCTTGGTCAGAGAGCTTAGAGATGCCTCATCTACATGTGGGAGGGCCTGAGGCACTGTTCCTCGTGACTGATAGACCTCTTGGGGAGGAGATGTGGAGGGCAAGCTGGAAGGAAAATAAAGGGGGGGATCAGCGCCAGAAACACCAGGTCCTGGAAAGGTCGGAGGACGAAGGTTGTCAAGCAGGACCAGTGCTTTCCACAGGCGAGATCAGGTCTGGCGCAGTGAATATAGAATATAGATTTTAGGAAGAAATAACTCAGGAATATCAGAGGGGAATGTGTTAACTCATGTGAAGGTTAAGAAGTAGTGCAACCATTGAACTGTTTAAGGCATTTTTAAACATAAGGCTGCAGTGTGTGACTTTCATTCAGGAACTCAGAACGTTGGGTGGGCAGCAAGGAGTGTCATCACCACTGTCACTACCACAGCTACAGCCGGGATCAATTGGAGTAGTGTTAATTTGGTTTTAGTACAGAGGAGGAGGGGAGCAGAAGAAGATGAACTCAACATTTCTGCACTGAGAGAATAGGCTATTGTGCAAAAAAGGAAACTAGCACTCCATGCAAGGAAATACAGATATTATTATTAAAAGCTCTTTCTCAAGCTTGGTTTTAAGAAGCATGTTAATAATGGTATTTATAGTATTACTTGTAATATTTTAATATTAAAGCATATAAAAATAAATCATAAACATCAATTATCAATCCTCCATAAATTCTGCTTTTACTTATTTACATCTTTCTCTTTGAGAGAGTGTGTCAGTAAACAGCTAGGCTGGAATTCAGTAAGTAGTAAAGACAGGCCTTGAACTTGGGGTGACCTTTGAACCTCTGATTCCTGAGAGTTGAGATTGCAAGCATGTGCTATCATACCTGGCTAAATTTTGACTGAAAATGTAGTGTATCAAAAATGCCTTAAATACTGTTAAATTTTTTAATCTAAAATTATCTAGATTAGAACTTAAAAGATTTAAATGCAATCCCACAGGAAAAAACAAAAAAAAAAAAAAGAAAGCCAAATCCTAAAACCTAAAATAGACTTTAATGTCTCCTTTGGTGACCAAAACAAAGAAACATGGAAATGATCTAATTTACTTTCAAACATTTTACAAACAAGACGTGTACATCACAGGCTTCTAGGATATGAGAAACTAATATTTACCTAAAACTAAATAGAATTGGCCTTTTTATTTTACTTTGTTTTAATATATTTTAAGTGTAATACTGTATTACCTGGATGTCATCTATGTGTTGTGTGGTCCCCATACTTGCAAAAGCCAAAAGAAGGTTTACGTTGGAACCAGAGTTACAGATGATTCTAAAGCACCATATGTGTGCTGTGAATCAAATTTGCCTCTATGAAAACTCAGCCAGTGCACTTAACCATTGTGTTATCTGTTTAGCACCCTCATGATCATCCTAAATTTAGGTTAAAATTGAATTTCAATGGAAACAATAAATATTGTGCTTTAGATGATGTAGGTAATTTACAAATACCATGTTGTATCTACGCACCAGTCCCACTTTTTGGAAAAGTTTATTTCGGTGACATTGTTTGATATTTGCAATGATCCTGAATGATGCAATAACTGTTACTAGAAGACCTTGGTGCCATGACCTCTGAAATTGTAATTTCAGTTTGGTTTTATCATAAATTAGAGAAGCACAAAGATAATCCCATTGCTGAGAAAAATGTGGTACCTGAGTTTCCTGGCATAGATTGGCATCATGATTATTCAAATCATTCCAGGTATAATATAGGATGGCATGTAAGAGGAGTGCAGAGCAGTAACATTTCAAATCCATGTGGCAATTAAGTGCCATGGTAATAAGAATAAACACAAAGGCAGCATTTTCTGACATTCCCAGAGAGCGTATATGAAGACGAGCAGTAGAAAATTTTATAAATAATGTATCAGTTACAACCTGTGTATAGAGTCAGAAGATCCAAGGAAAATTTGAGATGGTTCCTTCTCATTTATAATCAGCAGGCAATTATGTCTATGGACCAATAAAATATCTAATCATAGGGGTGCAATATTATTGTTCAGTTAAAAGCTAAACATGTTGTATTTTGATGTCTGTATCAAGAGATGGTAAGTCACAATTCTTAGGTAACACCTGTGATATTCGTTAAAAAATTATTTGGATATAATTACAGAGCTTGTTTGTATTTTTGTTGTTATGCTACCATGGCTGAGTCTACAGAGCTCCTTCTTTCCAACAGACAATATATCATTTATAACACCCAAATTAGTTCTAATTTGCCTTTAAAGAACAATCTTCTTTCACTTCAATGCCATAGAAATCATTTGCTCAGAAAGTGTGGGAGGCAAACACATAAAACAGTATCTGTAAGGTAATACAGATATCAAACCATAGGTTTATTTTTTAGAAGATAATTTCAAAAATTCATGAGCTAACATAACTGTGTGAACAAAGTAAACACTTTTTTTTTTTTCAGAAATCCATCATATTTCACCCTAAGCATAAGGATAAAAGAACACTTGTTTTAGTAAATACTCCTATTGCCTCTCATGTAACAAGATTTATGAAATCATAAACCAGTAGTATAAAGAAGTGATGGCTTATGTACTAAAAACAATTCAAAAATATTCTGTTCAGTATGAACATGATTCTGCTGCTTTTGTAGTGGGTAGATGTTGCAGATGATGGCCTATAATAAATAAAAACTGTGTTCTACTGGAAAAAGTTCACTCCTATGAGAGTTTTATAGGATCAGAGATTTTATATATTGACTTGATCTGGTGGGATTGTTGTTATTTAATTAAATTAGTTAGCTGGATTAACTTAGTAAATACTGATGTTAGTGGTGACCTGAAGTTAATCAAGTTAAACCATTGGAATTTACTATTATAGAAAGAAAGGAATTTCAAGATTCAAGTTATGATAATTTTTCAATCTATTTCCCCTAACTGCAGCCATACCTGATGAACAAAACTCCTCAGAGAATTCAGTGCTGTGGTACAAAAGAAAAATAAGTAATAATAATGTTGGTATATTATGAATTCTTGTTTTGTCTTTCATGGCTTTTATTTTTCAGTACCTATATGTATGAATTCTATGTACTTTCTTTGTTTCTTCTTCTATTGTTGTTTGTTTGATTGTTTTCTGTCTTTTTGTTTGCTCAATTTGTTTTACACTTTTTAATTTTCCCATTGTGTTATTAACAAATATAGAAAGAAGGCATAGGCTTAAAAGGGATACATGTGGAGGACCTGCAGGAAGATGAGGGAGAAGGAACAACTCAGAATATATTGTATGAAAACGTATTTTCAATTAAAAAACAATGATTCAAGAGATTCTCACATAGGATTTATTTTTTGAGAATCTGCTATGTCTATCATATTGAACAGTTTGAGAAGCACAGTGATTTATTATGAGAAATAGAGTTTCCAACCTACTGAGTGTATTCCAAGCTTTAGCAATGGCATTGGAGAGTACAGGGAGTAGAGGAACTTGCCTAAATTTACTCAGCTGGACACAGGAGGACACAGAGGTCTAATCTAACTAGCCTGGATCAAGAATCACTGTTCACAGCAAACACAACACAAAAAACGCTTGGTCTATTTTAGCAAATCTCATTGCTGTGGAACTAAATCAAGCCAGTTCCCATGAAAGGATAATTTCAACAACATACCCAATATTGAGGTACTGATAAATTTGATATTTTAGCATAAAGGAATAATTTGAAATCTCAAACCTAAAACATAGTTTTTATGTTCAGAAACTACAGTTAAAAATTTCATGTTGAGTATAAAGAAGTTTATCTGGTTTTGATCTATGTAATGACGTTTGCTTCCTAGAAGTACAATGGGACACAATTGAAAAATGAAAGATCTAACTCTTTTATTGTCTAGAGGGACAAAGGACAGGAATTAGTCTAAGTGAAACATGGCACATGATTCTCTGCAGTAAGGTGAAAGGCTCAAGCTAAGAACAGATGAAATGACTTTCATCCTAATTTTCAAATAACAATAAGAAATTTACACTTTTGTGATCAGCACAGGATGTGGACAGGGGCTAAGATATGTTCAATTGCAAAAGAGTTCCCAGGGAAAAAACCGCCAAGCAAAGTGTACACATGGAGGGACTCATGACTCTAGCCACATATGTAGCAGAGGATGGTCTTCTCAGGCATCAATGGGAAGAGAGGTCCTTGATCCTGTGAAGACTTGATGCCCCAGTGTAGGGTAATGCCAAGGTGAGGAGGAAGTAGTAGGTGGGTGGTAGTAGTAGTAGTAGTAGTATAGTAGTAGTAGTAGTAAGTAGATTGTTTCTATTGAAACAATCATTCACTTTCTGATTGGCTTAAGACCATTTCAGTGAGTTGAAGCACATACCTGGCAATATTATCAGTCCTAAAACTCTGAAGCAAAATAGTTTATAGTTACTAAGGGAGAACAAACATCCAATACTCTGATGAATGGTCATAGTAATAATGATGTATTCTTATATCCAAAGATTAGTACTTTACACAGCCCTTATCAGACAAACATATTTTTACTACTGTAGACTAACACAGATACCCATAAGTATTAACATTCAAAGGATAATAGACTAAAGAAAGCTTTGCCCTAAATAGAGCAACTATATCATATCAGATCTTACCAAATCTCAAGGGTCATTGCAAAAGAAGAACTAGACAGATTTCAGGAGTCAAAAGTGGTTTATGATTACAGGATATCATTTGCAGAAACAGTGGGGAGTTAGACATATGAACTCAGCAGTGGCTATAATGCCATGCAAAAGCTCAAGTTAGAACAATCTGGTCATAGAGAACCAAAGGATGCACAAATCCCCACTCCTAACTATGAAATTATTAGCATTTGATAGCCCATGTGAACGGGAGAATTGAGTCTTTAGGAATCTGATCCCTGGTAGACACACTATGTTTGAGTGGAAAGTCACATATCCAAGAGTAAATGGGCAGTACAAATTGTATATGATAGACTTGCAAAATCAGAACATAGGAGGGAAATGAAGGGCAGAAGGATCTAGAGGAAGTTGGAATCTAGAAGAGGATTATCATCAAAATACATTGTATGAAGTACTCAAAGAATGACTAAAAAAATGATGAAAACATTTAAAAGGGTTTTTGAGCCCTAAAACCAGGAAATGGTACTTAGTCATCCTTTTCAGAGGGTGTTACCTAATTGGAGTTATTATATTCTACTATATATCTTACTGTGCACTTATTTAGCAGTAGTAGTAGTTATTTAAAGGGCAGCCCTGTGTCTTGTAAGGATATAGCAAAGGGAAATGAAGTACAATATTCTTTTGATGTTTCCTGTAAAACTGATGAGCACTGTCATCAATAAGCTGTCTTTCTATGGCATGTGAAATTGAAAGAAAAATGAACAAGGCATCAGGGTTATTACTAATCTATTTTCATCTGTACTTAAATTTAAATCCAATACTCAGCAGATTTAGTTCAGCACAATGTGGCAGAGATAGAAGGGATCTGAGAACGAAAACCAATTCATGAATAACTTTATCATCAGAGAGGTTTATTTTTATTTTTTAATCAGAGCAACATTAATTTAATAAATAACAGAGAAAGATTTAATGAGAGTTTTTAAATGAATGTTGTTCACCTACCAAATGACTTTGCTATAAATACATGAGAGGGGACTTGAAGAAATTCAAAGGACATAAATTTTCAACCAACCAAATAAACTCTCAAATAGGATCTGTTTGCTAAGATTCTTGAAAAACAAATGTTCCATACATGATCACTGAAGCAAGTGTTTGCAGAATACATTTTGAGTTTTCACTCCTTTGACAGTTTTAAATGAGACAAAGAAAGCTACTTGTACTCTAGTATCAGAATTTATACATGGATAAAATTTACCCAAAAGTTTTTTTCAAAGAAAAGGAAAGTTTGGGATAGAGACCTGGATTAGCAACCATAATCAAGAGCATATCTTCATCTTTCCAAGTACATGGTTGGAATCTCAGCACCCATATAGTGTCATGACTAACTATAACTCCAACACCAAGAGATATGGTACCCTTTTTTTTTGGCTTCTAGAGTCTTTCTCTATATATTATGCAAATAAACTCATTAAAGGTCATAAACATGTACACACATTGTATAATAAACACAACATATAAAAGAATGGGGAGTAAAGTACACAAAGATCTCACTTGGATATGGGCACCAAATATCCCATCCAAAAAAATAAAAATCATCATTCTCTGGGTGGCTCTGTATGAGTTAGAAAACTATCTCTATCCAAAAATTTAACACAAGGTCATCCAGCCACTATGCCAGAGGAAAAGTTGTTATGTGTGGCCACTAATTTGGAAAAGACAGTTTTCCAGAGTGCAGCCCATGATGTAGTTTTACCAGCTGCTCTTCATATTCTTTATTTATTGGTAGCATATTAAGTTTAGTTGTATGTTTTTAATATTAAAATATTCAAGTGTAATGAAATTACAATGTATGTTTGGTTGAAATTTAGGAAATAAAATATATCCATCTCTCATCATTTCTCATAATAGAAGAGTCCAAGTGGTACAAAGAGATTTTGGTCAAATCTCTTTTGATTTTGATTTTGATTATAAGATATTTGATCAGACATATTTCACAGACATTACAGCACACCATCCTTAGAATATATAAATATGTTTACATTTTTAATAATTAATGATATTGCCTGCAGGAGAAATTATGCCTTCAGTGTTCAATGATTGATTATGTTTTACTTTTGATTTTTTAAGTCATGGTTTGTTTTGTGACTCCTTGAACTCTGTAGGCCATGATGGCCTTGAACTCACAGAGTCTAGCTCCCTCTGCCTCCTGAATGCTGGGATGGGCCATAACAGCTAGCTCATCAAAAATATTCTTAATTAGGTAAAATACTCATTGAATAAATTAAGAAAATATAAATAGTATTTTCTTGGTGTTTGAATGCAGGCATATGCCACCTTCACTACCTTGTGATTTACACAATTCCAAATTTAATAACTTAATTTCATTATAATATTCAGAATAAATACTTTTTAATTATTTTGACTTTGTTTAAATAAACAATAGCATGTGTTGATTGAAACAAAAGATAATTCAATGCTAAAGTAAAATATTTAATCAATTTCCGTGTATTTCTCTAATTTTGAAAAAAACAAATGAACTGAATAAATTCAATTTTGAGTTTCAACAGAATAAAGTTTTTGATGATAGGGATTTAAAATGTGAATAAAAGTTAATTTGTAATACCCAAGCACATACAAATTTCTTCTGCCAACTTAATTCTTACCAATGAGTAAAAGCTTTGCTCTAAATGGTACTATGTAATAAATGCAGATAATATTCTTAATAGATTTCAGTATCTGATTTCACAGATACAAAAGGGCCTATTTATGTTGTTTTTGTGGTTCCTAAATACCATAATCAAAGTGGTCTTGTGTCAATTCTCTGTTATGACCATATATAAAAATTTATATATATACATATATATGTATAAATATGTATATATTTATATAATATTCCTTCAGAATAGCAAAAGGAAAGAAACAATAAGAACAAAACTTCAAAATCATTCTAAAGCTATTGGTGAGTAGAAAGATAGAGCTAAGTGAAGCCATTTGCATCGTTACTTGAAGAATTATTACATAGTAAATTTTAGAGATACATTTCTTTTACTGGGCTTTATATTATCAGATTAAGTAAGTAGTATATATACTTTTTAATTCTAACATAATGGTTCTTAATATAGTGATTGTTATAAAGCATATATTAAACTTATGAATTAGCTGTTAGAATTAATTAATGGATTTAGATTTCTGTCTCAATTTTTTAATGGAAGGCTGTATAGGCTAAAACTAAGGATGATTATGATACACTAAAAAGGTGCCAGTCACCCTATGCGTTAGCTACAAGGCCATGTTCCTTTCTAGGAATGCTAGTCTTTACTGACCTTGAGAGAACTCTCAATGATAAATGTTCTGAAAGCTTAAGTCCAATCCAAAAGCAGTAGCAAGATCACTTCTCAGGAAATCTTAAGTCTGTATGTAATTTTCAAACTCCTCTTCTCAGAGATTATGTCATTTTGTGTAATCTTATTTTTGGAAACATGAAGTTATAACTCCAGAGCGATATATTTTCTCACCCAGAATTGTCCTCAGTGGACTCTGTGTTGTTTGATCCTCTTTCTCTTTTTATATTTTCATATGTTATTCTTATTGATATTTTCCAGTTTCACATTTCATAAAGTATCATGAAATAATTCTTCTGATATTATACTTTCTTGAAGTTTGAATATTTTTAGGTCATTCAGAGCTGAAAAAAGTAATAGATTATATAGTTAAATAATCATTTCACGTAAAAATTCCTGGTATTTCTACAACTGACCTCAATTCATACACACCTTCAGAACTGTGGTCGTACTTTCTGCAAGAGTGAAGTATATGATAAAACAGAACAAAATTCTTATCAGAAATCTCAACAAAAAAGAAAAATTCTAATCTCCATAAACACATTTTGGATGATTTTGGAATGATTAGAAACTCAAACCCTTAATTTAAGACTCAAAAATAAAAATTGTATAGCTGCATTAAATCAAATTTATAAATAATCTAAGTGGAAAAGAAGTAAATAATAAACAAATATAAGAATATCAAAAAATATCTTAGGCCAATGAGGTGAATCAGAAGCTACAGGTACTTAGAACTGTGCCTCATGACCTCAGTATAATATCCCACCTGGTAGAAGAAAATAATTCATTCTTGCAAGTTGTCCTTTCACCTCCATAGGTATACTATTGTATGCATGTGCACATGGGTGTACATGCACACACACGCATACACAAGCACACAGACAGAAACATATGATAAAATACATGAATACATGAACATCAATTTATAAGCACACATCAAGAAAAATCATCAGAAGAATAGGTTAAATTATATGAAATATTATACATTTCTCTTGGAAAATGTTTAATTTTTTAATGTCAAATTACTTGGATTTTGTTTGTTTTTGTTTTGTTTTTCTTATTTATGATCTGACCTTTTCATTCTCTATGCAAAAACCATCATTTATTTATGGCGCTTAAATTTCTTGTAACCAAAAGCTAATTATTAATTTAATAATTCAACTTGTCAGAAATTTTATATTGCCTCTTAAATGTTTGTTAATATTGCTAATAGCAACTATGAATTTATTAGAATATAAAACAATGAATTTTAACATAATTTGATAGTGATAATGAATATTTTAAACTGTTAAATTCGGATTGAGGAGAGAGCATGATCAAACCACTAATCCTAAACTGCTTTTAACTTCTACAGATCACAAAAGTGGTTGATCATTTTAGTTGCAGACCTGCACTGCATACTCATATAAAATTTGCCTTGTGTCATCACCCCTGGGTCTATTTTGCACTAACATAAGCTTCACCTGGCCTTTGAATAGACCAAGTTATTTTCCCCTAATGCTTTATGTGGTTTGCATTTTTATAAGCTGACTCAGAGTTTGTATACCTTGCTTTTCTGCAACTGAATTATTTTTTTCTCTTCACTTCATTAACCTGTCTTGCCTTTGAATAACTTCTGGAATTATGTTCATCTCTTCAATCTAGCTATTCTCTGAGTTTCTTCAGAATAGCCTATCAACATATACATATTTTTAGTTGTATGGTACAGAATAAAACTATAAACATCTGGAATATTTAACTACAATGCTAACCTTATAAAAGAAGAACTCAGCTTTAAAGTCATAATCATATAATTTGGGGGAATATGCATCCTTAAATATTTATAAAGTTTTTGAACATTATATTTTATGTAATGAAACTGTAAGCTGTAAATTATAGCTCATAACATTTTCATATGAAATGAAAGCCTTTTCTTTCTAGGTTTAGGAAAATTATTTCTCTCATGGCAGACAAAAATCCTTGTCCAACTGAAATAGTTGATACCCATATATTATATTTTAAATAACCATGGTAACATGTACATGGGATATTTGATATCATTTTACACCTATCAAAAGATCTTTATATTTTGAAGTTGTTATATCAAAACTGATCTAGGCAAATGAGAAATAACAGAAAAAGTAAATAATCTAATCTTGAACAGGAGTATATTATCATTAATGCGAATAATGAGGGGCAACAGTCTCTCTAATGGAACAGGGACAAATCCTGTGTAGTACAAGAGGCTTCGAGTTCAGTGAGCAGAGAGAGAGAGAGATTTTGGGTGGATTATTCTTTCTGCACATGTATTCTCCTGAAGATTCCAGGTTGTGATTACAGAAGGAGATTGGTGCATCCTCAAAAGTATGACAGATTCTCTTGTCTTAGTTGCACCATCCTTTGAAATCCCTTGTCAAGAATTTCCTGGATCCTGACAGTATGAAAATGATATTGGTGTTTCCTTAGTTTAGGGGACCACACTGATTCTGACTTCCTATATCAGCAGCTTCCTGCATACTGCCTGCCTACACATGTTAAAAGCAATAATATTCCTGGCATGGTTACTTAGCTCATCTTATGCGTTGTACCATTAGCACTTTAGAAGTTCCATACTTTCATATTTTCTCATTTCCATTTGATAATTTCATACATGTATACAACAAAAAGTAAGCATATTACCATAATTTCCATTTTGCTTTCCAAATACTGTAATGTTCCATCAACACAACCTCCTCAAAAATTCATAATTTTTTGATAACTGACTAAAGTTTAGTTAGTGCTTCCCATATGCTCATGGATGTGTTGCCATTAACTAGAGCATGGGGTACCTACAAGTAATCATAACATTAATAAATCATTATTCTCATTCTTCCTATCCACTAGCTATCCACTGCCAATAGCTTCTCCACTTGGCATGAAGCTCAGAGATCATCTTTCACATTTATGCCAGGCTGTTGGCTAGCTTGATCTTCTGTAGGGCTTATATAGACAACCACAGATGCTATAAGTTCATGACCACAAAAACCATGTTTAGCTCTTTGTTTGGCCACAATTTTCCTTTGCACCTTAATTAATATAATTTTATTCAAAAACATTACTTAGGTGTGTCTGGCAATACTCTAAGAATTACTTTGTTTTGTTGGATAATAATTTGATTTACTTGGGGAAAAAGCTTATTAGAGTTTCTGGGCATTGGGGATATTCAAAATTTTAGAAATTTATATTCTCTTATTATAATTATTTTACATTTTTCTAACCTATTTTCCCACCCTTTCAATTTTAGAGTCTTATAAATACTCATAAAATAGTATTTTGAAATATGAAATATGGACATTTCAGTAATAGCATAGAAATATGAAAACAAGTGTGTTGGAATGTAATGTCTCATCTCTTGCTTGGTCTTTATTTTGCATATATTTGTTAAAGAAAGCAAATCAACTAGAAATCAAGGAATCATAATTTTACATTCACAAATTCATAATAGGATGGTAATTAATGTTGTGGTTCAGCCTTCCCACATACTTCTCCAAAGCACTGAGCCTTCTGAAAGGCCTGTGATTCCAAGTCTTCTAATGAAACCCCTTTCTTTTCTCTTCTAGTTCCATATTGTATTAGACTTCACTAAATATCTAGCATGTATGTTTTATAAAATTGTTCTGAATTTTACTGTTTCCCATTAATAAAGCAGCAAAGAAACATGCATCCAGAAAGTATGTAAAAATGTTCTACTATTTCCTTCCCTGCAGATATAATGGAAAATAGTCTGCAACTACATGATTCATGTAAATGGCCCCAAAGTTTAGAAATAGACTTCATTTCCTGAGTTCTAGTTGATTTGACTTTTTATTTTTTTAATTAATTATTTTATTTATTTACATCCCAAATATTCCCACCAATCCATCCTCACAAGTCTATGAGACCTGGGAAGTGAGAGGCTTCAAGGACTCAATGAGTGTGACTTTAGACGAAATGCCCTACACTGAGGAGATGGAACCTGAAGAGACCACTTCCAGTAGTTAGACAAGGACTCCAGTGGAGGAATGGAGACATCAACCCACCTTCAAAATTTTCACCCAGAATTGTTCCTGTCTAAAAGAATTGCAGGGACAAAAATGGAGTGGAGACTGAAGGAATGGCTAACCAGTGACTGGCCCAAGTTGGGATCCATCCTATGGGTAGGCATCAAACCCAGACACTATTACAGCATCTACATATAGAATGCAAATTGATCCATATTTATCACTCTTCACAAAGCTCAAGTCCAAGTGGATCAAGGCCCTCAAAATAAAACTAGATACACTAAATCTAATAGAAGAGAAAGTGGAAAATAGCCTTGAATACATTGGCACAGGGAAAAACTTCGCAAACATAACACCAGTATATCACGTTCTTAGGATCAGCAATTGATAAATGGGACCTCTGGAAACTGAAAAGCTTCTGTCAGACAAAGGACAGTGTCAATAGGTCAAAATGTCCACCTACAGATTGAAAAAGGATTTCTTTAGTTAATATAGATGAAAGCAAAGGCCAATCCAGACAGATGATGTCTCATTTCAATACTTTTGTTTTCATATTTCTTTGCTCCTCAATGAATGTCTATATTTCAAAATAATATTTCCTGAGCACTTATATTATATGAATATAAATATGACATAAATGACAGATATAATATGTCTTATGAGTATGGCAATAAAATTTAAAAGACAAAAAATGTAAAAAATAAATATATGTACAAATGTTTTTATATTTGTGTATTATGTTTATGCTTATATGAGGAGGCCTTAAATATCTTTGGATATTTTCTTCAATAGTGCTCCAACACTTTCATTTCCTATAGATTTCATTTGACATAATATCACTGAAGACAGTCCTTAATAATTCCATTATACTTATTGGCCAGACCAGCCTCAGAGATCTGCTTGTCTCTACCTCTTTCAACTCTCCTGAACCTACCATTTATGAAGATAGCATATTATTTAATTCAGATTTCCATACATGAGGGACAAGCAATAGATTGACTGAATCATCTCAGGCCACAAAAATTAATTATTAAAAAAAAAAAACCGACATTTTTGAGTCCTAGGTTTTACCAGCTATCACAGACTTGCTCAGCAATCCTGAATTGCACACCTTCATAGAAAAATGTTCTTAGCAATGGCCCGCCTAGTCGCTTTCTTTTCAGACTTTAGACAATTTTTCTGCATCCTTTTATGTTTTAAATTATGAAGACATGATGGAGGAAACAAAAACCTTTAAAGTATTTACAGGTGGGGAGGGAATTTTCTTTTAAAGAATTATTTCCTGAGGGTAATATTAACTGTGTGACATTTTTGGAAAGGAAGAATGGAAACCATTTTACTTTACAACTATCCTAGTGGATCAATGGCAAATTTATGGCTCTCATTATTGGAAAATCAGATTAAGGGGAAACATTCCTAACACTACTATATTTATTAAAGGCAACTCATAAAATAAAAATTTATATCTGCATAGGCTTGTGACCAAAAACCAAAAACTTCAATGACTATGGACAATTTCGATGTTGCTGATCATATTATAACTACAATTTCTATAAACTTTCATTAGCCACATAAAAGGTTTTCCCAATTACCTCTTATTGAAAATCTAACATCAAGATAACAAATACAATGTTTTGAGTATTTACTTAGTAAATCCTACTTCCTTACCAGTGGAAAAGGGACAGTACTCTCAGATTGTATCTGACATCTGTCATTAAGTTTCCTTTGCCTGTCATGACTATTACTTACCATTTCCAATAATGTTTTTAAAATCCTTGATGCAGAATTTTCATTGTTTTGTTACTATCAAATTTCCATGAAACTAATTCCATATTGTACTTAGTGAGACATAAATGTAAATTCTTTTTTCCATATTTGACTTCAGTAAACAATCTTGTAGTTCCTGTAACATTAGAGTTGGTTTGGTTGGTTGGTTGGTTGGTTTTGGTTTGTGTGTATGTATGTGTGTATGTGTGTGTGTCTGTGTGTATGTTTGTTGACATACTTATTTCACTGGAAAGAAATAATTATAGTTGCATATTGAAATTTAATTTGTATTTGAGACTTAGAAAATGGACTGTTGAGGAATTACGTTGTAAAATTATTTTCACCTATACTCTACCAGATTATACTGTAGTACTATACTAAATGCTTTTAAAAGTCTCTGCCTTTGTGTTCAAGGTCAGGATGATATTACATCAATTCTATAAAACCCTGAAGACCTGTTAAAGTCAATAAAACTGTTCTTTATAATGCTTACAGTGCCAGGCAAGACAATCTTGTGATTAAGCAAAGTATCTCCTTCCTCCTCCACCCCCTTTCTCTGTTTCTCTCTTTCCCTGCCTCTCTTCCCTACTGGATACAAATTGTTGTTACTACTGCTATATTTGATTACATTCAGAGATCTAAGACGTATGTGAGCAGAGATGTCATCACCTATGGCAGAGAGTTAGTAAGATGCTCTCAATGTGTTCCCAGATAACTAGTTTTGTAGAGATAACACTCTAAAACCCATTCTTATGACTTGAAAATGTTCAGACTATCTACATGAAGATGATTAAATGAAATCATTGTTTTTGTATGAGAAAAAGATGTTTAAATATCTTTTGTTAAAGTACAAACTTTCAGCTCTAAATATATGCTTGTTCCCTTTTCTTTCTGTGTAAATATTTATTTTCTTAGATTGACGGGACTTTTGCAAATTTTTATTGGTTATTTATTTACATTTAAAATCTTATCTGCTTTCTGGCTTTCTCCTCAGCAAACCCCCTATCCAATCCCTCCTCCCACAGCTTCTAGGAAGGTGCTCTCCCACCAGTCCTTCCACTCCCTCCCTTGTCACTACCCTAACATTCCTCAACACTGGGGCATCCAGCCTTCACAGGACCAAGGACCTCCCCTCATATTGATGCCAGATAAGGCCATCCTCTGCTACATATTCAGATGGAGTCCATGGGTCCCTGCATGTGCACTCTTTGGTGGTTTAGTCCTTGGGCCTGGGGAGGGGTTCTGGTAGGATGATATTGTTGTTTTTCCTATGGGGTTGCAAACCGCTTCAGTTCATTCAGTCTGTTCTTTAACTCTTTCACTGAAGTCCCTGTGCTCAATCTGATGGTTGGCTGCGAGCATCCTCATCTGTATTGGTCAGGCTCTGGCAGTGCCTCTCAGGAGACAGCTCTATCAGGCTCAGGACACAATTTAGAAACTCAAGAGTCTAAGTTTATATCGAATCCAAAGAATAAAGAAAAGGAGCTCTTCCACAATATTAGTGGAATTAATTGAAATACTAGTGTATGTAACAATAAATCATTATCATGACCTGTACCTTCTCCATTAACTCATATAGACAATCAATGCCCCCCCCAACAACAACAACAAAAAAAACATCGTTCTCACCCCAGCAAACTGTTAGCTTATCAAATTGCTTCTGCCCTTTAAAAAAATCTCTAAAAGCTAACTTTTATTTCTATTCCTATGACAAGATTTGTGATAGGAATTCATTTTTACTCAGGATTCAGGCTTCTATTTCTTCTTCGAAATAGTCCATATTTCACACTGCCTAGAAGTCCATATTAACAAAATTATATGTTAGAGTTGCCCTGTTACCATGGAATTTGAAAGAGTTTTCTAGGACTCTGCTACACACCATTGCTTAAATGCTAGATTTTATTGTGAAGTCATAAGCATTACTCCTGTTGTTTTACAGCAGGGCTTGTGGTATAGGTACCTTAAAGATAATATCTGCAAAGGGAGAAATGTATATTTATGACTGTGTTAACTGTAAAGTTTTATATAAAAACCATTGCCAGTGAGTGAGGTGGGTTGCTTAGGCTCCTGGCATGAAAAAAAAGTAGGCTATGTTACAAATAACTACATAGGTGAGAGAGTCCTAAACAAACATAGGAGACAAGGTGAGCTCCTATACTGAAAAGCTTATGTTTGGAATAAGAATGAATATTAAAGTAACAGCTAGAAGTTATCCTATGTAAATGCAAGCAGGAAATACATTAGTGGGAACACTGTGTTAGTGGTTTCTCCCCTAACATCCATGACCTCACAAATCTTGATGACATGGATAGATAATATAGTACCAGTAATGGATTATTTTCTGTGGAGAAGACCTTAAGTACAGTTAGGCCATTATTAATTAACACCAAAATATAACCGTCATGGCTGAATGTGCAGGGATGTCTTGCCATATTGAACCAGTGCTGTAGTTCGTTGACGTCAAGTTCTTTGAGGCTACTGATTGCTTTTGTCCCTTGGCCACTTTTGTAGCATCTTCAAGCACTACTAGAAAGCTAGTTCTCAGGGAGGATACTTTCAGGTCACGTACAACTCAATTTCTCCAAATCCTGTGCACAAAGTGCTTATGAACAAATAAGTGCAGTTCTTACCACTCATCAAGGAGGCTTCTTATTGCAGGAGAGACCGTTACAGAAAACCAGAATTGTCAAAATGTCAATGGTCAAAATATGGAGAACAATATTCTGTGAGATGTCCTGCCTCAATCAATACATTATGGGACCCTTACATCTAAGTTTCATGTATTTAGAAGAGGAAACTGAAAAACTGTAAAAAGCCAGAAAACTAGAAAGTATGCTGCATGTGTCAAAAACAGTGCATTCATAAAATCTCAGCAATATGGCTTCATAATTAACTTCTGAGCAGTATCAATACTTGTTGACATACAAATGGAGAAAATTACATGGACCCCAGTCCCAAATGAAAAATTACAGCTGAGAGATGAAGAATTAGTATTCTTGAGGGATGTGTCTCCTAACTGTCCAATACCAAGTTGTAAGTCCTAAAACCACCTATATATAAAATACAACACACATGCATATATATATAAGAGAGAGAGAGAGAGAGAGAGGGGAGAGAGATAGAAGAGAGGACCTGAAATGCAAAAGACAGAAAGGACATGGTTAGAGAAAAGTGAATGAAGCTACATGATGTAAAACAATCCAACTATATAAAATTTAAAAATAATTAAAAATTTTACATTAGTTTTTGATAAGTAGTGCTACCCAGGAGGAGCATAGCTTTCTGTAAGGTAGGCTGCTGGTAAGTGTAACTAACTTTAATATTTGGTATCCATGCGAGGAATATATAGGCATCACTAACAGGACTTAATCAGTCCAGAAAGAAATGAGGCATGAACTTGGATATGGAATAGGAGGCTGGGTCTAGGAGAATTTAGGACAGAGGGGAATATCATCTAAACACAAAACTTCAAAGTATTTGGAAAAATGTTTTATAAATTGTTATACTGAAAACCAATGTTTGGTACTTTTAATGCTACTATTATAATAAAGAAATATACAACAAAATTTATATTGTCAGAGTCATATTTGAAAGTGTTGCATTAGAAACACAGGATATTTGTTCTGAGGAAGCATGTTATATATTGTACTTTGTACATTATACTTTGTAAGTTAACTTCCAAAAGTATAGACTGACTAATCTTACCGTAAGGAATATTTTCATTTTCAGTTTAAGACAATCCTCTTAAGACAGTTCCCCACATCTGGCCAGAGGTCATAAAGATTGTTTCTGCCTGAGGTTCTGCACACACGTTTGAATACTTTGTTGAATATTATTGCTTAAGTGATCATGTATTCTTGATTCTCATTGCTGAATGTTTCTTTAGAGTTAATTATGAACCTGATTGTGAAAATATTCAATGCTAACCTCACTTTTTTATTAATCATTTTAATTTTTATATTTCGAATGTTATCCTCCTTCCTGGTATCCCCTGTATGAAGCCCCTACCCTATTCCTTCCCCTTTGCTTTTTAGAGGGTGGTCCCCCACCCACCTACACAGTCCTGCCTCGCCCATCTATCATCCCCCTTCTTTGGGGCATCAAGCTCCACAGGACAAAGTACCTTTCCTCCCACTCATGTCAGATGAAGCAGTCCTCTGTTAGATATGCAGCTGGAGCCATGGACAGGCCCATGTATACTCTTTGATTGGTAATTTAGTCCCTCAGAGTTCTTGGGTGTCTGGTTAATTGCTATTATTCTTCCAAATGTGGTTGCAATCCCCTTCAGCTCCTTCAGATCTTTCCCTAACTCCTCCATTGGGGTCTAGAGACTCAATCCAATGGGTGGCTGTAAGTATCTGCATCTATCTTAGTCAATTCCTGGCAGAGGATCTAGAAGGACAGCAATACCAAGCTGTCTATAAGCACATCTTGACGTCAGCAATAGTGTAGGGGTTTTGTGTGGCGGATGGAAAGGATCGCACAGTGGTGCAGTCTCTGGATATCCTTTTCTTCAACTCTCGCTTAATTTTTGTCCCTGCATTTCCTTTATTTTTTTTTTAGATTGGGACAATTCTGTGTTAAAAACTTTTAGATGGGTGGGTGGTCAAAGAGTGAGAAATGTTAGATTTCTCAGCTCTGAATGAGATGACTTTAAAACACTATTCTTCACACATTCAGGTATCTATGCAAAA
This sequence comes from Mastomys natalensis, assembly GCA_021653895.1. Taxonomy (NCBI): domain Eukaryota; kingdom Metazoa; phylum Chordata; class Mammalia; order Rodentia; family Muridae; genus Mastomys; species Mastomys natalensis. The sequence continues at coordinate 65,998 of JAJTUV010002777.1, forward strand.
GATAAGGCAGACAGATTGTTAGGAATAGAGGTGGTAGATAATTTCATCAAAAAACAAACAAACGGCATCAATGACTACAATGTCCCATATATAGCTAAGAAACTGTAGATGGCTAGATAAAGGGAAATCATGTTTCTTCAATGATATCACAATGGGTATATCAATCATATAGCAGCCCCATGCTTCAGCATAGTTGAACTTAAGTGCCCCTTTTCTTTTTGATCCCTTTTCTCTTTTTTTTTCCTTCTTTTATTAAGGGAGAAATAGTATAAAGTTGTGTCAGTATGAATGGGGTGGAAATGGTACTATAGAGGAAAGAATATGGTAAAACTTCTTATGAAATTCTCAAAGAATAATTTTAAAATGACAATAAAAATTGTAAGGAAAAAAGAGAAAATAAAGCAAGGGAAAATAGTACTGTCAATTTTTCATCTTTAGACAAACCTAAGAAAGTAATTTACACATTTAAGTGGCTAAATGATGGCAGGGAAAGTAAGAACTTTTAATCAATTTAGAGGAAGACATCTAAAATAATACTCTCCCATATCCTTTGATCAGTAGATTTTTTAAGTCTGATAGTAAGCATGCTCGGCTTTACTTTAAAGTATTGAAACGTTTCCTTCATCTTTGTCAAGTCTGAGGAAAATAAAGCTTTCAAATGTAGGCCATTCTACCGTAGTCTCATTCAAAGGTCACTCTAGCCCCGTATACAGTATGTAATTGGATCAAGCACTTCAGTGCATGGCCAGTACTTAATCACTGTCATTTGGTCTCACAATATGTCAATTTATCTTGCTCATTCAATTTCCTTTTGACAAGAGATAGTATGATTATCCAAGAGCCTGCTTTCTGCCATATTTCAGGAACATTATAGCCAGAAGGAATGATGGATGAGTTTCCTGGTACTGCCTCTCATATGTTGTCAGTCCTCTGGGTTCTAATTTAGTTTCTCTACTTACTCAGAACATCTCTCTGAGCACTTTCACATACTCTCCTGAATCCAATTATATTCTATGTACTGATTATGACCAAATACAATACTTCAAAAAAATCATGCTCTTTAGATTATAATAGTAGACCCAACTTCTTATGTAATTCTCCTTGGAGATCCAATAGATAATATTAATATTCCTGGTAGAAAGCTCATCTTTGTCTCTTAAATATGTTCTTCTTTCTCTTCATTGCTTGAAGTTATCATTCTAACTGTTATATAATTTAATATTATTCATGTAGTTAAGTATATTTTTTAGCTTTATGTATCTCTGAATGTTTTTTAAATGTTCTATTCTGAAAGCATATGGTCTTCCTGAACCACAGAGCTAAGCATGAAGTTTTTCTGCTTAAATCTTTTACCAGGTCTAATAGTTTTAGGATAGCCTTAAGTACTTTGCATACCTTACCTTGCCTAGTAAGATTAGCTGCTGTTTTCCTCTTTATCACTAACGTTAATGAGCATGTGAATTATAACACACACACACACACACACACAACAGAATGAGAGAAAGAGACAGAGACAGAGAGAGAGAGAGAGAGAGAGAGAGAGAGAGAGAAAGAGGAAGTGTCTTAATCATATAAATCATATACCCACTGTTATCACAGTTACTCAAAATCTCAGGACAGATGATCTTTGAGTGAAGAAGCCCAGGCTGCATTTTTCTCAAGTGCCCAAGTGTGCATAGAATCCTCAAGCCCTTTAACCTCTATTTGCATTTTTAAAGCTAGACATCATATTTTATGGAAGTAAGGCTTTCATTTTTCTTTATAAGTGTAAATACCTCTTATATTCAATTTTATAACAATATCATGTAAGAATAATATATGCATATGTAGACAACTTACTTAGTTTTTAGTGTTACATATATGAATATGTATTTATTGATACCACTTGGGAATGGATAACCTATTAGGTGTTTGAGCCATTAAGCAACCAATTCACTTCCTTTCATCAACCATTTAATATAATATCTCAACATATTCTAAATGATTATCCTTATAAATACAGGTAGGCATAGCTCTCACTCCACAGCAATGAGTCTCCTTTTTCAATCTACTGAGTCTACTACAGAGAAAAACCAATCAAAATTCAGAGAATAAATTACTGTTCAGAACCAAGTCTGAATTTGTTCATCTATAGTGTAATACCTACCCTTATCTCTGAATATGTTATAAAAGAGGTAGAAGAAAGAAATTTAGCTGAATACACAAGATCTCCATTATGACCACACTACTGACCACACTACTGCCTATATAGATGGGAAATTTCACAAATCATCATTTTTGAGTGAGATGCGTATTAATGTTCATGGATTAATGTATTAATCCATGTTTAATACAATGATGACTTCTCTGGCACCTGTTTTATATTTTTTGGTTTGTCATCCTGTCTTGTCCAGCAGGGCATTAAACAGGGATCTGGGGAGATCACTTGAAGGAGAAAGTGGAGGACAGGCCAAAGCAAAGAATGAAGCTCTGTCTATAGTCTGATCAGATCGTAATTTTTACTTTTTCACACACAGGTTATATACACAAAATGGCAGGATGTGGGAAAGGGGATGACACAGAGGCGTAGATGTTTAGGGGGAGTACAGATATCTTCTAGAACAGAGTGTCAGCTGGGTGAAGGTTGAGAGGATAGATCACTATGACTCCACCCATGATTCACTTGTCTTTATCTAAGTTGGTACTATCCACCAAGGTTACCTATCTACAAGATCTATGACTAGCCAGGCTTGGCAGCCTTCCATCAAAGCTGCTTGTTTACAATAACTTTTAGCCATCGGTTTCAGTGTTTTTCCACAGAGACGCAAGACTTCATGCTAGCAGGCATGTATGTCAGGCCTATTGCTGATTTTAGGCCTATGGCTGATTTTAGGCCTTCAGTGTATAAACAGGGCTGCCTCTGACATCATCCTGGCAAGAAAAAAATCTAATTGATTCAGTATTATATTTTAAACACTGAATGGAGCTCAACTAATATAGTGTTATTTAATACAATAATGATAGCTTCAGATGCAAAAACATGTGTTGATACCCAGTTAAGGATATGAGCAAAGCAATGCACTCTGTTTTGGAATAATTAATTCATGAATGAGCCCAAAATTGAATTCCTCACTTATCTCTCTTGTGTCTTTCAGCTTTCATCCTTCTGTAGTTTATGGTTACTAGTCTATTTGTAATATGTTTCTTAGGTCTGTAAAAAAGGACTTTGCTATATATTAATTTAAAAACACAGAAAAAGTGGCATGCATAATGAATTAGGGATTCTGTACAGAAAAATTAAATACAATTTTAAAGGGAACAGGCAACTTTACGGAATCCAACTGAACCAGAAACACTTAGCATAAAAAGCATGTTATCAAACTATATCTGAAGGCTATTTCCAATATTTTTGGTGAATGTTGTTTAATGCTATTACTGGTCACTTGGCCAATTTTAACAAATAATTACTACAACCTATACATGCACATATATATTTCTTTTGGCCTAGGCCATGGAAAAGTATATAATGGAAGACCAAAATTATGCATAAGCTTAATTTATAAAAGCTTATTGGATAGGAAATCTAGGATATAGTAGGATACCTTGTCATAAATGCAGGTTAAACTTACAACCTGAGTCCATAGTAGGATAGCAAGAAACTCAAGGCACATATTAACTTTGCTGGGTTATTTTATTTTAAGTTGAGTCTTTTGGTGGTCAGGAGATATTTTATATATATTTATTGCAATAACATAGTATGGAGTAAATATAAAATATTATTATATTGGTATTAATTAAATAAAAATACAGTTGATAATTTTGACTTGGATTCTTTAGCTAAATATTTCAGTACAAATTTTAATTAAATGACAGTACACAAAACTTCATTGTTTTTTACATGATAATGATAAATTTTAAATCCCCTATTTTTCAATAGTTTCTTCTTCTAACTGGTTCTGGTAATGTGACTCACTTGTGGCTATTAAGACTCTAGTAAATTAGTCTGGGTGATAATTCATTTAGTAAAATGCTTTCAACACCAGAAAAAGTGTCTTAGTTCAGTCTCCATGACCTTAATTAAAAGCCTAACCTGTTTTTTTGTAATCCGAGAGTTAGGCAGGAAAAACTAGAAGATTCCTGAAGCTCCCCTGTCAGACAGTCATGCTTACTTGGAGATTGCTATGTCCCAGTCAAAGACTTGTAAGAAAGAAAAATTGGACAACTACTGAGGAAGCACTCCATAGGTTCATCCAACCTCAAAGTGTGTGTGTGTGTGTGTACCATTGCACACAGGTGAAAATACACTCATACTATGTAGTAATGACCGCATCAAATGAAATAACGCAAAAGAAAGGTAAATAAAACAAAAATATATAGTTTTGTTTCTGGGATATATTTTTTTTTCTAAATGAAACATGATAAGAGAAGAAGAAAGATTTTCCTGAGAGCTCTTTGTTTCTTATTCTTCATCTGGGCATGATTTTAGAGTTGTAGTATCCATCTTACAAAACCACAGTGATGTTACTCATGAGAGAAAATAAGCAACACTTTTAAAATTAAGGAAGGAAAATAACATTTTGGTTTTAGAAGAAAAATATTGATCACATAACTATTAGCTTTCAGCTTCCTACCACATAAACTATTAATAATAAAAGTGGAATGACCCAATATCTATAGAGAATTTAGTAACTGTACTCCATAGTAGATAACTTGTTTTGCTGGCCATCTTTCTGTCATTATACTAAAACAGCTAGAATGCTAAGTTATTAAAAGTAAAGGTTTTTGTTGCTTGTTTTTTTTTTGTCTAACTTTTTAAGGTTTCAGGCCATTTACTTATGAGCCCATTTATTCTGAGCTTTTTGCAATGTATTTCACCATAGCCATAGATTATGGTTGAGAAAAACCTCTTATGTTATAGACAGAGAAACAGGTTAAATGTCTTACTGACTCTCAATAGTTTGTAGTCTTTATATATTTCACCATCTTGTGGTAATACCAACCAAACAATCTATTCTTTATCATTTTCATCTTTTAGAAACTAGATAATTTCTAAGATATCATGCTGGCCTGTACTCAAATTGCATACACAGAGAAGTGGATCACCTCCTCTTCAGTCACCATTAAATAAACTGTGTTTAATAAAGAAGGATTGGTTTTCAGTTCTGTATACAGTTAAAGGAAGAGTCAAATTCTCTTCCAAAAGTCAAATCCATGCAATATAAGCAATTACTATGCTATTTGAAAACTAGCTGTTTTACAGCACATGATATTAAGTAGCTAGTCTATTTATTACAGTTTTTAAGTTATGTGGAAGAGAGTAGAAAAACAATCAAATTAGTAAATAATTCTTATTTAATGATACAACTATGTTCAAGTAGAGACTAATCATGCTTTGCTAGAAATAATTGTATACTAGAAATAATTATATATATATATATATATATATATTATACATATCACACACACACACACACACAATTGATGTTTAAGTTGCCATGCTGATTTGTCATATTTAATATAATTTTTTTACCACATATTTATTTTCAAAGCATTCAGGTATTTATTACTTCCAGAGAATGAACCAGGAAACATAATAATAATAATAGAAAATCACTTTATGTTCAAGTTAGCCATATATCATCTTCTGCTTTGGGAATTGAGAATATAAAATTTGTTTTACTTGCAAGAGATTTGGAGGCAATTGTGAAATCTCATGATTTGTTATGATCACTTATTGTTGAAATAAAATATCAGGCAGAAAAAATTGATGTGAGTACTAAGAGTAAGAAACATATATCACTCATTCATTCACTGAATAAACTCACAACTATTAAAGCAAACAAATAAACTTAAATTCAATGTATTTATTATGAATACAAATGCCAACACAAACATCTAAGACATACAGAAAACACTTTCAGTGAAACATTTATGGGAACATAACTTAAGTGAAAGCATTTTCAAAGGATTGTTTGATGGGGGCTAGAGAGATGACTGAGCAGTTGAAAGTACACTCTCTTGTAGAGATTACTCAGTTCAGATATGTGTATATACATGTACATTAATTTCTCTCAAGAGTCCAGAAGAGGGCATTAGATTCTGTGGAAGTGGATTGGGGGTGAGTGTAAGCTTCCCATTGATAGTGGTGAAAGCAGAACACCAAGCCTCTAGAAGTAGAGCAAGTGTTTCTTAACTACTGAGTCATCTTTCCAACCCCTGTGAATTTTTTTCATTATTGTTTCTCTGCTTTATATTCTCTAGTCTGTAAGTACACTGTTTTATTTCATATACTCTTCAACATAAAAAGAGTCCTCAATGCAAAATGGAATCCTTCAGTCTCTAGCAATGTCAGTTTCTTGTGTTCATTAATCTGATTTTACATGACAGGCCATAGGAAAGAGGCAGAGTACATTCATCATCATAGCTGAAGGTGGTGGGTGAGTGAAAATGTAACACCCGAAAGGAAGACTTGAAATGATGTTCCAACATTGTCAAGCTACAAAGGAAATTTTCCATTTTGGGTACCATCAGGAGCAGAATATCCTCAGTTAAACAATCACTTTGCAGAAAGATTCTAGGAACCACTGCACAGGTATGATAAACATTAACAGTGTTAGGCACAGAAAATTGGGCATAATGCATGGTCTATTTGTAAATAATGCATTTCAAACATAGTGGTAATGGTTCCTGTGTGCTCAATGACAAACAGGCTTTATATAAAAAAGAAAATAAGGTTTTGGTTTAATAATATTTGGAAATTTCGTATGTGCCTATAATCCATCTTAATCAAACCTATCTCCCTTTCTTCTCTCTCAGTATACTCTTCCAGACTTATTCCTCCCAACTTCATATGCCTTTTTATAAAAGGACATTGGTTCTATTTTGTGCTGCAGGTAGGTTTAATTTAGGCAGGGACACCTTCAGGATATGTGACTGTTTCTTTCCCAGAGCCATCAAATGCCAATAACTCCTTGGAAGAGGAATTTCTGAGCTCCTCCTCATTCATGTTGCGATTATGGATGTCTTTGTCTGGGTCTTGCTGTACACTCACTGCTTCATGAGTGCAAGGTGCTCTATGAACAGAGAACATTATTTTGCAGGAGACATCTTCTCTCTGCTTCTTAAAATCTCCACACCTCCTTTTTTATAATAATCCCTGATCCTGTGGTGAGGGGAAGTGATACAAATGTCTCATTTACATGTGAGTGATTCAATCTTTTATTATCTCCATATTGAACAGGTAACAGAAATACCTTCCCATACCAACTCATATTTTTATTATAAAGCATTTATTTTCTAGTATTTGTTTTTTCACTAATGCTTATAATGTATGTTTAACTAAAACATTTATGGAAATAAAATTCAAAAGACTTAACATCCAAGACACAATTCCCAACAACAAGAAATTAACAGAAATTTTACAGCTTAAGGTTGCACTGTGAATCATACCTCGTCTGTTTTTAGCTGTTGTGAGAGAGATCTGTTTTTAAGTAAATTGAGAGCTAGTAGAGGATGAGACTTTATCAAAATAAATTTGATGGTTTTCTCATGGAAAGATAGATATCTTTTGTATTCATATTTTTGTAGATAGTGTTTAAAAATATGTTTCTCAAACAAGATAAATGCAAGGATTGTGGATCCTTTCCTGGCTTCACTTGCTTTACTACTCATTGCCTGTTTCTAATGATGATGACAATGTTTATATCTATATTTGGTGCTCAATCTTTCATGGATTTTGTACTTATGCTCTGCAGGTCTTAATCCATTTCTTGATGTACTCCTGAAATGTATAACTAAGTGCTGCTACTTAATACAGAGTCAAATAATGGTAAAAAACTTTTGAGCGCAGCCCTGCTTATACAATGAAGACCTAAAATCAGCCATAGGCCTAAAATCAGCAATAGGCTTGATACACCTGCCTGCTAACACAAAGTCTTGGGTCTCTGTGGAAAAACCCTGAAACAGATGGCTATAAGCTATTGTAAACAAGCAGCTTTGGTGGAAAATTGCCAGGCTGAATAGTTAGAGCTTGTAGACAGGTAACCTTGGTGGATAGTACCAACTTAGATAAGGACAAGTAAATCATAGTCAGAGTCATAGTGACCTGTCCCCTGAACCTTCATCCAGCTGATACCCTGTTCTGGAAGTATCTGTACTCCCCCTGAACACCCACGCTCCTGCGTCCATCCCCTTCCTCACATCCTGCCTTCTTTGTGTATATAACCCCTGGTGAAAAAGTAAAAAATACGGTTTGGTCAGCCTATAGACAAGCCGTGGTTATTTCGCATCTTTGCCTGTTTCTCCCCACTCTCTTTCAGGTGACTCTACAAACCTCTGTTTAATCCTGCTGGACAAGGACATAAAAACATGGGCGGCATTCAAATCTGAGCTCTCAGAGTACATTTCTGTAACTTCTACAAAGTTTTTAGTGATAAAATGTTAAGGGTGATACAAAAAATGATCTTTGAAATACAGATTGTATGTAAACAACTTATTGAAGGTAAATGAAAAATCTAAAACCAGTCTGATTTTGTGTTATTTTTCCCTACTGTATAAGTTTGACTGAATTTCACTTATGGTATTAAACACAAAATATTTATTCATTAGGACCATTTAAATTCATTCTTTCATTTTACATTTTATATATTTTATATATACTTTTAGATTTCCATCTATATGTAATAAACATTTTAAATGTCAATAAATTATTAACATATGAAATTTGGCAAGCTCATTATAATCTAAAATGAAAATAATCAACCATAGGTTTTTCATTTTTCAAACTTATTCTTGCACTATTTGCTACCAGTAAAATAATTTGTCAGGCACAAACTATCATTAACTAGATATGTAACCTAGAAATTGAATATGATGCATCATGCCCCCTTATCTTTCCCTCCCCATTACTCCATTTAAGACAAAAATAATAATTTTAAAATCTTAGCCTATATATCTGTCTCCATGTTCCTTTACTAGCCATCAATACTGATTTTATCTAATTTTTGTCTGATTTAATTTTCTAGTTATTCTATAAAGAGAATTTAATCTAGAAATAACCAGATCTCAGCTCTGACAATAGATCTTACCCAAAGACCTAGGTCTGCTTGATCTAGCAGGAAAATAAATGTTCCGTTAGTAAATGCATTTTTCTTTTCTTTTTATTTTTTAATTAAATTATTTTATTTACATTCCAAATGTCCTTCTTCCTGGTCCCCATCCCTGAGTTGTTCACTCCTTCCCCTTTGCATCTGAGAGGCTGCTCCCCCACCCACCCACACACTCTTACATCATCCTTCCTAGTATTCCCATTTCCTGGGGCATAAAGTTTCTACAGGATTAAGCACATTCTTTGCCACTGAGGTCAGACAAGGAAATCTTCTACTACATGTGTGCCAGGAGCAATGGATCATTCCATGCATGCTCTTTGGTTGGTGGTTTATTCTCTGAGATACTGAGGGATTCAGGTTAGTTGATACTGTTGTTATTCCTCTGGGATTACAATCTCCTTCGACTCCTTCAATCTTTCCCCTAACTTTTCCATAGGGGTTCCTGACCTCAGTCCAGTAGTTGGCTGTATGTTTCTGTCTCAGTCAGATGGTGGTAGAGTCTCTCAGAGGATGGCCATGCACTTAATCCCCAATAATGTGGGTGAAATTAGTTTGTAGAAGGTAGCAGACATGCATGAAATTTACTTCTAATTGTGAGGCAGAGAAAGTAATGAATCAGAGAAAGATTTCATAGAATGAGTCAGAGCTAGGATATGCCCAACTCTCATAAGAACAAATAGCATAGGAAAATAAAGATATTGAAGAGCACTGCAAGGAGTTCAGTTGATTCAGTTGGGAGTCAGTGCAATCGGTGCAGTGAAGGGTAGTTAATTTTGGTCCTGAGTTAATGCAAGTTCAGGTTAGCAGAAGCATTGGATACCAGAGAATAAGAAAGAGCCAGAGAATTAGAACAAATTGTCAGAGTTAGTTTGAGTCCAAGCAGAGCAATTCAGTGAGAAGACAAGGGAAGCCAGACTGAATCATGCAAACTTGGAGAAGAGTTTTAAGCAGAATAGCTGAGTTGAGGTGTTCATCCAGAGTTGTGAAAGAACTAGAAATGGTGAGCGGTTTCAGCAGTAAGCCTCTGAGATGACAATTGCATCAGATGAATAAATGTTTCTTTTACAATGCCAAAATATAAACATTTGGAAGATAAGCAGCAATTACTTTAATAATTAGAAAACCTAATTCCAAACTGCTTGGGGAAGAATACAGTACCAAATTATATGAAAGATTATAAATAAACATGAAAACCTCCCCCTGTCAATTTTAGATTTTTATCTCTGTTAAAAGAACACATCTGTTAATATATCAAATTCATATGGTTAAATACCATTTATTTTATATATATTTAAAATATATGTAAAGATTTATATACATATAGATTGAAACACATTTAGTTGAAAATCATTAAATATGTAGGGTATAAGTGTATCAGCTAAAATAATCGAATCATAAGCAAATAAAATCCTACTCACAGAATCTACAGATAATTTTTTAATTTAATCCTTTGTTATAGATCTTGTGTAATGGCACACACCCTTTTTTCTGAGCCCTCAGGATTCAGAGCCAGGCGGAAGGATCTTTTGATTTTCAGACCAGCCTCTTCAACATAGTGAATTCCAGACAGTCATGGTTATGTAGGAAAAGACTGTCTCAAAACGAATAAACTAAAAACCAAATCACAACAAAAATATTTGAGAAAACACCTATGTTTAATACATTGAATTATTCAGTGTTCTCTAAAAAGCAGAATTGATAGAATTTATTAGTTTGGCTCACAGGGTGTGGCCTCAGTTATTAAAAATCGCTCTCTAGTAACAGAAAAGCCATGAATACAGTAGTTCCTCAGTCCTTGAGGCTGAATATCTCAGCAGTCCCCAGTCTGATACTAGAAGCTGGGGGATTCCTAGAGAGCTGCTGATTGTCCACCTACATTGAAATCCTAAATAGTCAATACTGGCCACAACAACAGGATAGATGAACTTGCCATCAACAATAATATTTAAGATGAAATCTGGCATCCAGAAGGTTAATTCCATATGACTTTTAATGATGAATCCCTAACTTAGAGCAGTAGCAGTGACTTTTAGCCTTAGTAACAATTCTAACAAATGTAGATTGTCATTGTAGGCAATTTAATTGTAAGATTCCCATCTGTAATTATTTTTTCACTTATTGATGCAATTAAAATTATATTTGACACTTGAATAAAGGTAAAGAAAATCATTTTTATTCTTTTATTAAAGTCTGGGACACTATTTCTCTTTGGAAAGTTGTTTGTCAGGTTTTGCAAGACATGAATCTTATAAGTTCTTGTCAATTATAAAGAAAATTTGCCTCAATACAATACAATCCATTATTAGTTTTCTGTCCTCTGTGGATTCTTCAATTTATACACATATCCACATATTTGAATCTAGCATTTGCATATGAAAGCTATCCCATAGCATCTGCCATTCTGGATGCATTAGTTACTTTTCTATTGTAATAAAATCCATGACAATCATATCCTATAGAAAAAAGGGTTTACACAATACAACTCACAGACCATATGAAGCTTAACAAGGAAGAAGGACAAAATGTGGATGCATCAAACCCACTTAGAAGTGGGAACAAATGAATCACAGAAGGCAGAGGGAGGAAGGGTTCTGGGTTGGAGAGTGGAGGAGGAAGAAAAAAGAGGGATAGGGCCAGGTACAGGAAGAGACAGAAGACAAGTCCAGAAGACCAGGAGAATGGATTGAAATAAGTAGCGGTGGGGAGGAGGAGTGACTTGGGGAACCACTAGACTAGAAAGTCCCAGACGCCAGGGATGCGAGAGGTCTCCAGGACCCAGTGACAATGACATTAGCCAAAACAACAGCAGGGAGACAGAATCTGAAGAGACAACCTCAAGTAGATAAACATGGCCCCCAGTGGGGCCACCAAACCATCTCAAAAATATTCAACCCGGAGTTGTCCCTAATTAAAGGAAATTCAGTGACAAAACTGGAGCAGAGGCTGAGGAAAGGCCATCTAGAGACAGCCCCATCATGGGATCCATTCCATTCGCAGATATCAAACACCAACACTATTGCTGATACCAAGATGTGGTGCAGACAGGAGAATGGTATGGTTGTCCTCTGAGAGGCTCTGATAGCACCTGTCTAAGACAGATGCAGGTATTTACATCCCACCACTGGACTAAGCCCAGGGACTCTAATAGAAAAGTTAGGGGAAGGGCTGAAGGAGCTGAAGGGGAATGCAACCCCATAGAAAGAACAACAGTATCAATTAAATGGACCCCTCAGAGCTCCCAGGGACTAAACTAGCAACCAAAGAGTATACACGGGCTGGTCTACGGCTATAGCTACATATCTAGCGGAGGACTGCCTCACCTGGCATCAGTGGGAGGGGAGGCTGTTGGTCCTGTGGAGGCTTGCTGCCCCAGAGAAGGGAGATGTTATAGGGGTGAAGTGGGAGTGGGTAGATGGGTAGGAGAGCACCCTCTTAGAGTCAATGTAGAGGGGTGTGGGGTGAGAGGGAAGTGGAGGGGAGACCAGGGAGGAGGATAACATTTGAAATGTAAACAAATAAAATGATTAATAAGTAAAAAATTAATAATAAAATATAAAAGAGGGTTCATTTTGGGTTCACGGATCCAGAGAGCTAAGCATCTACCACCATGACAAAGAAGGACTGCAGCCTGCAGATATGGTAGCAGGAACAGCTGCAAACACAGATGTCCAACCACAAACAGAAAGCATCTAGAGAAGACTGGGAATAGCAGGTGGCTTTTGATGTTTTAAAGCCCCTTCCCAGTGACATGCTTCCTCCATCAAGGCCACATCTAAGTCTAGCCAAACAGCATCCCCAAAGCAGGACCAAGTATGCAAATGGTTGAGAATATGAAGTGCATCTCTTTCAAACAACCACTCTGGGTCAGATTACCTCACACTGATTGATTATTTCCTGCTCCACTCATTTATTTGCAATCATATTTTATAATTTTATTTAAGTTTCTGAACAAGATTTAATTTTGTAAATGTACTGTATTTTATTATCCATCCACCAATGATGGCCGCTTAAAGTGCATCAATTTACTAGTTATTGTGAAAAGAGAAGCAGTAAACACGCATGATTTTTTTAAGACAATATGTCACATTACAGTCTGCAAACTTTAAGTGCAATGAGAAAGAAGTTTAATTACTTTCAACATAAAGTAATTATCAATGTGGTATACACCATAGAAATGCAGTTATCACTTCTTTTTAAAAAGATTTGTTTATTTATTTATTTATTTATTTATTTATTTATATATTGTGAGTACAGTGTAGCTGTCTTCAGACACACCGGAAGAGACCATCAGATATCATTACAGATGGTTGTGACTCACCATGTGCTTGCTGGGAATTGAACTCAAGACCTCTGGAAAAGCAGCAGTCAGTTCTCTTAACAGCTGAGCCATCGCTCCAGCTCCCAGTTATCACTTCCCATTTCATACAGTACTCATTTCATGATAAAGTTTCCAGAATGTAGGATATTATCAGAAATTTCAATCATTGTGAGAATCAAATAACAAAAGAGTACAACTCGTTGATTACTTAGTATACTTGTGAAAACTGGAGAATAAAATGTATGATTTGTTGTATTCCCCAACAGAGTTTCCAAACAATGGACAATTATATGTTAATATTCAACTATTTATTTTCTAACTGTATTGTTTTCTTCTCATATGTATTTATAACTTCAAATAAATAGTAAAATTAGTGAGCTATACATGTGGAATATCTTTTTGTGCTTTTACAATGTATATATATTAAAAGTTAAATTACCTCTTAGTTTTCTAAATGTATTATGTCATTCTGAAGTATAACAGTGCTTACTTACATCTAATAATAAAGAGTTATAGCATCATGTATTCAATGAGATATGCAAATATGAATATATTAGCTGTGTCATTTAAATAAAAACTACACTACAGTGAAATTACTCATTAAAATATTCTGTCCTATTTACACGATTATATTAGTGCTATCAATACTTTAAAAATATAGTATATGTATGCTACATTACTGTATGATATATCAAATACAGCTTTAAAATAATTGAATAATATTGCCATAAATCTGTGCCAAAATTATAACAAATATTTGTAAAAATACAATTTTAGAACCCTCTTCAATGTTGTAAATTTTGTAGTTGAAAGCCTCCTAAAAGAGGATAGAAATTCTCAATCAGTTCATATATTATACGCAACTTCATTAAGGCACAGAGAATGTTTAAGATGAATCTAAAAAGCTGGAGAAACTGCTGAATGGGTAAAAGCATCTGTTGAAAAGTCTGAATTTTGTTTCCAGCTCTTGCATAGTGGCTAAAAATTCTCGTTCAAGAGGCTCAAGCACTCTCTTAGAGATTCATTAGGCAATAAGCATCAACGTGGATCATACAAACATGCATGCAAAATACACATAAAATAATAATAAATATATCTTAAAGTTTTTGTATAGATCAATGTAAACTTGTATTAAACACATTTAATTGGGAAAACTCCAATGAAATGTACAATTAATGCATATTATAAAATATATGATTTATTAGCATATGTTGGAACATTACTTAAGACATTATCTATAAAAATTTATCATTTATATGATTTATGACTGAATATTTGAATTTCTTGGAATATAGACAAAAAATTACCTCTATTCATTCAGGAATATGCAAAATACTGCTCAAGATAACATTAACCATAATAGAAAAAGATTAACAAATAAGTAATGTATATCTGGAACACAGAAGTATGAAAAATGAGGTATATTTCTGAAATAGAGTGATATTTATACAACAACTGAACCACAACAACATGCAATGAGATGGATCAACTGTGACCACACAAAACTAAATTGAAAGTGCTTCCAAATATTTCTTTGAAATTAATGCAACAACAGCAAATCCCACAGTCTTTTTTTCCCCAAAGTTACATATACATGCAATAACTATAATAAACAAACATGAATATAGGAATGGAAAAATACAAATGTGGGGCTTAAAAAATCATTAATTTTACTTGGAGTTCCTATTTCATAAATTATAGTCTTAAAAATAGAAGGAGAGAGTGAGAAGATAAAATTGAGTATCTAGTGTGGAGGGTAATCTAAGGTGAGTTTGGAGAATGAGAGATAATATGATCAAAATACATTGTATACAATTCTTGAATTATTTAAAAGGTAAATTTTAAAATTCACCTTTTTATTTGAAGGATTTAACATTGTTTATAAACATAAAACAACCAGTCTATTAGAAATATCTTATATACTTCATACTTCCTTCATCCATCTATCATGAAGGTAAAAACGTTAAAACATTTGCTGCATATCAATTATATTCTTCATGGGTCACATTCATAAGTTTTTTCTGTTAATTTTCATAAATTTCTGACGTGAAAACACTTTAGCTCTTATCTGTATATAGTATTACTTAAAGTAGTAGTTGAATATATTTGTTCATATATTCAATTCATACTCTTATGTGGACATATACTCATTAAGTTACTATATGAATATTATAATGTTGAAGAAGAGAAAGTAGGTGTATACTCTCTCATTCTCTCAGTCTCACACAGACATACATGCAATCATTAGAAAGAAAACTTGTTTAACAAGTATGTTGGTAATCAACACAAAACCATTTCACTTTTGTACATTCCAGACGACACCTTTAAAATACAAATAAATTGTCTAGGTGAGATAGGCACCATTAGTGTTGTCTTTGTTATCCTAGTTGAACTAGATTCAATTCATTTTGCATAGTAAATTCATGTCAAAGACAATTGATTTTTCGTTGTGAATCTAGCCTTTAGTGACTGATCCATCTCTCCAGCAGAATCAAAATGAAGACCCAAAAATAAACCCACATACCTAATGTATTAGTTAGAGTTTTACTACTATGAACAGACACCATGACTGAGGCAACTTTTATAAGGACAACATTTAATTGGTACTGCCTTAGAGGTTCAGAAGTTCAGTTCACTATCATTAAGGTAAGAGCACAGCATCATTTAGGCAGGCATAGTGCAGAAGGTGCTGAATGTTCTACATCTTCAACTTAAGGATTCTAGGATGCCATCCCCATTGGGACCTGGGAGCCTCTTGCTTTCCTGGTATCGGGGACTTTCGACCACCACACCAGCTCCCCATCACTCACTACTACATACCTCTATTCAATTTCCAGACCTCCTGTACATCTACCTCATCTCCCCCTACACCTGATCTTGCCCCAATTTTCCTTTCCACCTCTCTTCCTCCCAGATCCCTCTCTCCCTCTAACTCCCATGATTATTTTGTTCCCCCTTCTAAGTAGGACTTAAGCATCCAAACTTTGGTCTTACTTCTTCTTGACCTTCTTATGGTCTGTGAATTGTATCTTGGGTATTCTGAGCTTCTGGGCTCATATCAGTCAGTGCAAACCATGTGTGTTCTTTTGTGATTGAGTTACCTCATTCAAAATATATGTTCTAGTTCCATCCATTTGCCTGTGAATTTCTTTAAGTCATTGTTTTTAATGGCTGAGTAATACTCCATTGTGTAAATGTACCATATTTTCTATATCCATTCCTCTGTTGAAGGACAGAGTCCCCTAAGAGCAAATGGGGATGACATAAGCTGAAATACCCAACAAAGGGGAGAGAGAACCTGTAGAGACCATATCCAGAGGTTAGGCATAGCCCCTTGGTGAGTGATGGGGTCACCCACCTATCTTAAAAATATTAACCCAGAATTTCTCCTGTCTAAAGGAAATTAAGGGACAAAGATTGGAGCAGAAACTGAACGAAAAGTCATCCAAAGACTCTCCCTCATTGGGATCCATCCCATCTGCAGACAACAAACGCACAAACTAGTGCTGATACTAGGAAGCACTTGCTGACAGGAGCCTGGTTTAGCTGTCCCCTGAAAGGCTCTGCCAGAGTCTGACCAATACAGATGCAGATGCTTGCAGCCAACCACTGTACTGAGCACAGGGACTTCAATGCAGAAGTCTGAAGAAGCTGAAGGGGTTTGCAACCCCATAGGAAGAATAATAATATGAACCCAGCAGACACCCCAGAGCTCCTAGGGACTAAACCACCATCCAAAGAGTGCACATGCAGTGACCCATGTCTCCAGCTGCATATGTAGCAGAGGATTACCTTATCTGACATCAATGGAAAGGGAGTTCCTTGGTCCTGTGAAGACTTGATTCCCCAGTGTAGGGGAATGCTAGAATAGTGAGAAAGGAGTGGGTGGGTCAGTGGGTGGGAGAGCACCCTCGTAGAAGCAGGGGGCAGGGGTGGTGTTAGGGTGGTTCTAGAGCAGAAACCAGAAAGGGGGATAACATTTGAAATCTAAATAAATAAAATACCCAATTAAAAACAAAAAAATGGTTGCTAGGAGAATCTGGCTTCCAGAGAGCTAGGATGATGATCTTTAAGCCTATGTCCACAATGATACACTACCTCCAACAAGTCACTCCTATTCTAACAAGGTCATACCTACTCTAACAAGGCCACACTAATAGTGTCACTCCCTGGGAATACCATATTCAATTTTAAGGACATCATTTTTGACAAAGAACCCATAACCATACAATGGAAAAGGGAGAACATCTTCAATGATGTGTGTTTGTCTGGCCTGATGTCTGTATATAGAGTAATGCAAATAGATCCATATTGATCACCCTGCACAGAGCTCACGTCCAAATGTATCAAATACATTACCATAAAACCAGATAATGCTAAATCTAATAGAAAAGAAAGTGAAGAATAGCCTTGAACTTATAGGTACAAGAGACAACTTCCTAAACAGAACACCAATGGCTCATGGTTATAATATCAACAATTAATAAATGGGAGATAATGAAATTGAAAAGATTATTTAGATCAAAGAACACTGTCAATAGGATAAAATGACAGCCTACAGATGGGGAAAAGATCTTCACCAACACTGCATCTGACAGATCATTAATGTTCAAAACATATAAAGAACTCAAGAAGATAGACACAAACAAACCAAAAAATAAACCAAATGGGATTCTGATTGGGGAAATTTCCTTCTGCAATCTACAGATTGGGGAAAAAAACAAAACAAACAAAACAAAAAAAACAAACAAAAAAAAAAACCAAGAAAACAAACAAACAAAAAAACCCTTCACTAACCCCACATTTGATAGAGGGCTAGTATCCAAAATATATAAAGAACTCAAGAAGCTAACCACCATAAAAACAAACAACCCAGTCAAAAAATAGGGTATAGAATTCACAACAGATGAATCTCAAATGTCCCAGAAGCACTTATAAAAATGTTCAAAGTCTTTAGTGATCAGGAAAATGGATATCAAAACGACCCTAAGTTTCCACCTTACATCAATCAGAATGGCTAAGATTTAAAACTCAAGTGATAGTACCTGTTGGCAAGGATGTGAAGAAAGAGGAACACTCCTCTTCCATTGCAAACTGGTATAAGCTCTCTGGAAATCAATCTGGCAGTTGTTAAGAAAACTGGAAATAGATCTACCTGAAGACCTGGCTATACCACTCTTGGACAAACATCCAAAAGATGTCCCACCATGCACAGGGGCATGTGTTCTACCATGTTCATAGTGGCCTTAGTTGTGACAGCCAGAAACTGGAAACAACCCATATGTTCCACAACAGAAGAATGGATAAAAGAATTATGGTTCATTTACACAGTGGAATACTACTCAGCTATTAAGGATGAGAATAACCTCAGTTTTACAGGCAAATGGATGGAACTAGAAAATATCATCCTGAGTGAGGTAACTCAGACTCAAAAGAACATGCATGAGATGTACTCACTAATGAGTGGATATTAGCCAAAAAAGTACAGAATACCCAGGTTACAATCCACAGAACTCAAGAAAGTTGACAAACAGAAGCGCCCAAGTGAGGATGCTTCAGTGACACTTGGGAGGGAAAAGAAAGCAATCAGGAGGAGTAAAGGGAAGGAGGGACATGATTGGAAGACGGGATAGGGAGGGTAAAAGAGGAATGCGACCAGGTACTGTGTGTTTATATAGTGTGTGTGGGGGGGTGAAGCTCCGAGGGCCAGAAGAAAGAATGGAAACAGACAGCCTGGGGAGGTAGGAGGTAGGGGAGCCCTCTAGAATGTACCAGAGACCTGAGAGATGAGAGACTCTCAGGATTCAAAGGGATGGACCTTAGATTAAATGTTCTACAGTGGGGAGAGGGGACTTGTAGAGTCCACCTTTAGTTGAAAGATAGGACATTAAGTTGAGGGATGGGGCTGCCATCCCACAGTCAAAAACTGACCCAGAACTGTAACTATCTGAAAGAACTGAAGGGACAAAAGTGGAGAAAAGATGAGGGATAGGAGGTCCAGTGACAGGCCCAAACTGGGATCTAGCTCAAGGGAATACTCCAAGGCCTAACAGTATTTCTAAGGCTATGATGTGCTTATAAACAGGAGCCTGGCATGGCTGCCCTCCTAGAGGCCCAATAAGGAGATTAAAGAGTCAGATGCAGATTACTTACACCCAACCAATGAATAGAAGCTGGGCAATCCTGTGCTTATATTACAGAAAAGCTAGAAGCTGAGAAGGAAGGTCACCCCATAGGAAGACCAGTAGTCTCGATTAACCTGGACCCCTGACATCTCTCAGACTCTGAGCCACCAACCAGGAAGCATACCTACACATATAAGCAGAAGAATGCCTAGTCCCCAGGGTGTCAGGAGTCATAATGGGACAAGCTAATAATTAGCAGGTGATCTTCCTGAAATGCTTGCCTCAGATTATAATCTGCGATGAGTGTGCCACATTCAGCAAGGCTGTGTGGAGAGATTTTAGGAAAAATCCCTGCTATTAATATGCTTTTCCTATTATTACTATTACTGTTAAACATATGTAACAATCACTAAGCAATAGCACACCCCTTTGGAGCAGATCTCTGCCGACCCACGAAGATGTACTGTCTTGTAGTGATGCTATATAGACAAATAGATGACTTCTTAAGTCTTAATGATGATCCTATAAGAATTCCTAAAATTATATCGATGATTATTTAGGTCTTTCATAGTGGGACTGATATTAAGTCCCTTTCTGACAATCAATACTGTTATGAGAACTCTGCCAGTCTCCCAAGTGTCATCAATTAACAGTCTTGAGATAAAAACCAGACTTTCTCCTGTTCAGAGCACATTCCAATGTGGTTGTAAAACAATTAACCAAGGGTCACTAAAAGGGAACTCACGATTTATTATAGGTGCTAGGACAGAAGAGATAATATTGCCTGGTTTATCTATTCAAAACTTTACTAATCTCTTAGTTATAGTTTTAAACCTTCGATGAACCTGTGGAGCTAGACAGGTGATGGATGTTTAGTCAGATAATTACTCCTAATAGATATGCATGTAAACATTTTCTGTTGTAAACTTCTATTTCAATTTATGATTTGAATTTTGGTGTGAACTAGTGATGAACTTTGTAACGTGATCATGTATTCTGAATGATGTATAAGACGAGGGGATGTTCATTAATGGTATGCTCCTCTCTCATCTCTCCCTCCTCTGTCTTCCCTGCTTAGAATCTCTCCATGTAGGACCTTTCCATTTTTTCTCTTAGATAGTTTTCACAGAAAACTCTTTACACTTAGTAATAAACTGGGATAACTTCTTTAAGTGTCTTTTCTTCCTGCAACCTCAAACTAACAGACCTATTTAGAGCCTGGCAGCACCTGCAGAGAGAGTACAAAGGCCATTTGCCTAATCCTCTGCTGTCCCTGCTGAGGTGTTAAGTGTCAAAAATGGCGGTTTCTGGATGATACTAGAGGGCAGGCCAGCTACAATAGCCTAACCCTAAGTCTTGCCCCCTGCCTATGGTCTTCACAGCCCCCTGGGCTGCCTCAAGAAGAACCGACTGGAGGAGAAGAAAGAAAATCACCTTCTCCTCCCACCAAGCTGGGCCTGGCTCCCGGCACCAGGGAGTGGAAAAGTCTGGTGGTATGAGAGTGAGGGGCGTGAAGACATCCTCTTAGACATAGGGGAGAAAGTATGGCATGAGAAAAAGTCAGAGGACAGACTGGGAGGGGGATAAAAACTGAACTGTAAAAAAAGATTTAATAATGGGATTCAGCACTGAATAGAAAATTCTCATCAGAGGAATCTCAAATGGCCAAGAAGCACTTAAAGAAATGCTTAATAATACACTTCAACATCAGGGAAGTACAAATCAAAATGACTCTGAGATTCTACCTTACACCTATCAGAATGGCTAAGACCAAAATCTTAAGGGACCATACATGTTGGCAAGGATGTAGATAGAGGAAGGGGAATACTCATCCATTGCTGGGGGGAGTTCAAACTTGTACAAACTCTCTGGAAATCAATTTGGCGGTTTCTCAGAAAATTCAGTCTAGTTCTACCTGAAGACCCAGCTATAACACCACTGGGCATATACCCAAAAGATGCTCTACCATAGCTCAACAATGTTAATAGTAGCTGTATTTGTAGTAGTCAGAAATTGGAAACAACCTAGATGTTCCTCAACTGAAGAATGGATAAAGAAATGTAGCTCATATACACAATAGAGTGTTGTAACCCAGACCCAAAACAATATGCATGGTATGTTGTACTTATTTATAAGTGGATATTAGCCACAAAGTATAGGATAGCCATGCTACAATCTTCAATCCTAATGAAGTCAAACACTAAAGATGACCCAAGGAAGGATGATTGAATCTTATCAGAAGGGGAAATAAATTAAATATCAGAGGTAGATGGAGGGAGGGAACTGGCTAAGAGACAGAATGGGAAGGGTAGCTGGTCAGTGTGGAAGTAGATGTATAGAGAGCAAGGAAAAGAGAATGAAATCAGTGGAGACGTAATGGGCAATTGCTAGGATGTGGCAGAGACATGTGTTTGAGAGAAGCTTGTGAGGGCAAATGGAGAAGACTCTATGTGACCCCAAGCAGGGCAGGATATGGATCCTGATGTGGTTACTTCCTATAGCCAGGAAGGACGCCTAGGGAAGTGATTAGATACAACCAGCTCACAAAACATTCAATCCAAAATGTATCCTGCCTATAAGATACACAGGGTCAAAAAAGACAGAGGGAGGGAATGACCAACCAACGACTATCCTAAATTGAGACCCATCCCATGCCCAAGAACCAACCCTTGCCACTATTGACAATACTCTGATATGCTTGCAGACAGGAGTCTAGCAAAACTGTTCTCTGAGTGGCTCCATTACAACACCCAAAGGAAAGTGATGTAAAGACTCACAACCAAAGATTAGTTGGAGGTCAGGGAGTCTTATGGAAAAGCTGTGAGAAAAATTAGAACAATTGAGGAACCCAAAGAGGTCAGGGACTTCCCTGGAGAGCCAACAGAGTCAAATAACATGGAACATTGTGGGCCTCCAGAGACTGAACCAGCCACCCACCACAGAGTGAGCACAGTCTGGACCTAGGTCCCCTGCACATATGTAACACATGTACAGCTTGGTCTTCATGCAACTCCCCTAACTGTTGAAGTGGCAGCTATCCCAGAATCTGTTGCCTGCTTGCCTGTGGATCCTTAATTGTTTTACCTGGTCTGATCACAGTGGGCAAGGATGAGCCTGGAACTATAGTGACTTGATGTGCCTGGGTGTGTGGTGGCACTGGGGGGGAAGTGGGATAGTTGTGTAGAAGGGGTGAGTAGGGTAGAATGATGAGAGGATCGATGTGAGAAGGTAGAGGGGAGCTGATATTGGGAGGTATAGTGAATGAATAAATAAATTTTTAAAAGAACAATTGATTTATTGTATATCAAGAAAAAATCTTTGTGAGAAAGAGAAGTGAATTCACACTTCCTTGGTTTTTATTTTGTTTTGTTTTATTTTTATTTTATTATGATTTGAAATGTTTGGAAAACGTTCAGTCAATCATACATCATATTGTTTTAGAATGAGATTTTAAATACAATCAGAAAAATCAAGAAAATATCAAAATAATCTTGTTAGGGATTACCCTGTCATTTCTAGTGTTGCCTACAAGATGTAGAGATTGCCTCACATCTCTATTTAATATGAAATTTATGCAGAAGTTGTTATGAATAAAAGCTGTGTATGTTCTTCAAGGGAAAGAGAGGGTGAAGAATCAAGTACATCTTTCGTATCTCAGCCACAGAAACATGGAAGCTTCAAAACAGGAAGAACATATCAGGACTTCGACATTAAGGAATCATTACTAAAGAGGTGTATTAGAAGTAATGATACAAATATGGCTGTTATCTTAATTTTTGCAGGCTATTTATTATGAAATTTTCAATAATTTAGTCTACTGTAAGTGAAATGTCTAGAAATTGTTCAAGACCCAGTTCATTCTAGAGGAAAATTTTTCTTCAGAAAAAATGTCCTTCTCTTTGTCTTCGTATCTTTGTCCTTTGGTCTAGGGCATCATTCTACAGGGAAATGAGCTTATGAAAGAGTTGACAACCTGTTGTACTAATATACATATGTCTCTTCTTACTGCCGAAGACACCAGAATAAATTAGAATCAGGTAAAGAGCCTTGTTAATTAGAAGCAGATTAAGCATCCCCAGAGTCTTCCTGTCAAAACCTGTTTTCCTGGAAAGGTTTTAGACTCCTTTTCCTCATAAATATTAGAATGAATCATTGTCCTTCTGTTTTTCTCCTTTTCTTTTGCACAAGTACTTTTTTGACCAAAGTCACCATAGCAGGAAGCTGGAGAATCACCAGTTGATGATTAACCTTCATGAACACATTCCGTGATGGACATTGTGAAGAAAATCACTGTGTTTTCAGTGCGGTGCCTCATCAGAGGAATTAACTGTGCTCCATGTAGGTGAGTAGCCAGTTTATAACAATATAGAAAAAGGTCGCAGCTTCCTTATTAAAAAAAAAAAAAAAAAAAAAAAAACCCACAGGTTTTGTGTTTTGTGGGTTTTGTTGTTGTTTTTGTTGTTGATTTCTATCCCCAGAGCTTTTCTGAGATTTGTTTTCTCATGTTTGCTTGCTTCCAAGCTCACAGTTTTTGAGCTTGTAACAGACTTACCATGTCCCAAGAAAGCAGAACTGCAATAATTAATTAATTATTTAATTAATTGCCAAAAAACATAGAAAAAGTAATGGTGACTAATATATGTATTTTAGAATAGCAGTTTACATTTTCATACAATTGTGGGGGAAATTTTAATTCCCCCCACAGATAGTACTTATATTAGAACAAATGTTTCGCTGCTAATTGATATATAATTGAGAATAGACTAGACATCATATGTTAAGTGAATATCAATTTACATTAATATATTTAATGTATACTTCAAAATATATGATGGAAGATAATTTTCTTTTGCTGAATTTTGGTAAGATGTATGAAAGTATATAATGGAAAATAATTTTCTGTTGCTGAATTTTGGTAAGATATATGAAAAAATATTTTTCAATGATAAAGTTGGTAAAGCTTTTCTTGAAATGAAATGAAACAAAAGTATTTTATTTTTGCTAGACACTTCAACCAAACACAAGCAATAAAATACTGAGAAAATATCTTGTATTTTGACATCTTTCTTTACATAATATGTACTTTTTAATTTTTTAAAAGTCTATTTTAATGATAGTTTTTAAACATTTTAACCTCTCTTTTAGCCCACCATCCACCAGAGGTAGTGGAAAAGAAAGGATTCTGAGGAACTGGACCTGTTTAGAAATGGTTCTTTGGAGCGACTCTTATATATGTTGTCTGGAAACAGGCAGTTTATTAGGTCAGCAGCAGCAGCTCAATACACTAGTAATCACTTCATGGACACAATTGAACAGGAGGAACCAAGAGGGATCTAGGAGACGTTTTCAGCAGTGCCTCTCTCAGCAAAGGAAAGATTAACAAAGACGCAAGACCAACAAGGGATTGTAAATCTAGCTCTATAAGTCTAGCTTAGCCACCATCACTGTCTATCAAGTTCTTTTAATACCCTTTCTAAACATCACATATCCTCCATGGGTCTTGTATCAATATTTGTTTCATCTCAATACATGTTTTGCCTCAACATGTGCCTTTATCAGCTGACATCACTATCAATCAGCCTGAGTCCACAAAAGTGACATAAAAAGACCATGACACAACATCAGATGTTTTTTGGTGTCATATGTCCTTTCACGTGTTTGTTTTAATAAAACATCCTTTCATGTATATTTACTTCAGTAAAACATTCCTTCAGGAGTCTGTCTTAGTCTTTCACCTGTGTCCACTTAAAGAAACAGTTCTTTACATGTTTGTCCCAACAAAACCATACAACACAACTGACTTTCCAAAAAACTCTTAGGTTTCTACTTGAATTTTCCAACACTTTAATTGTCTTTAAATTAACACTAGAGCTCTTTGAGCACAAATGTAAATTCCTTACCTCAGAGTTTTACTACTGTCTCTCTCTATTACATTTTTGTCTTTGAAACATCCTTTCAAGTGCTTTTAGCTAATCTTTAAATTTTAGTTATCTACTTTTAATGATTACATATTCTTAGTATCTGAAAATACAGAATATAATGAGACATTCCATAAAATACATAGATCAACAATATGGGAATTCATAATCAAATGTTTTATTTCAAATTGTATTTTTTAATATAAAAAAAACAAACAAAAATCCCTTAACTTCCTGGCTTAATACCATATTAAATCTTAAAAAGAAGTTTAGAAAAATTAGCATGAGATCAAATGAATCAAATATTTTTCAAGAAAGTATAAGTAATTTGAGAGAGGAAAAATGGCTACATAAACACGTAGTAACATACAGGAGACATAAGATTTTATAATCTACTAGTTAGAAACACAAAGAAAAAACTTATTACTGTTCAAAAGCATTCAGAAATTAATGTGATATAAAATTCAATAGAATAAAGATAAGGATAAAGATAGGGATCCTTCCTGGATAGCTAAAAATGGCAATATTATTGATGATAGGCATTTAGGTAGCTGATAGGAGCAAATAATGTTGGGTGAGTTAACAATTTAGTGTCTAGAACAACAAAATGATACGCTTAATATGTATCCCTGAAAAGAATGTAGGCTCACTGAAGGTTTCTGAGCAGCAAAATATCCATAGTTCCTTGAAACTGACTCAAATAAAGAAACCTGGCAGGAAATATGGGCAGGATTGACGAAGAAATACAAGAAACTGTGCGAAGTGTAGATTAGTCTCCAAATTTTCCAAGCTTTACACCTCTAACATAAACGTCATTACTCAAAGGTAGCCCATTTCTGGTGTTTTGTTTTACTAATTATATTTAAATCCACATATCATTGTAGCAAACCTGGATATAAAAGCTGCCAAGAGCAACACTTTTCCTAGTGGTCAGTCAAGTGACTTTACTTAATCATACTTTGCTGATTTTCAATTAACAAAATTATATTCTAACAATACTTTGGCTCATAATAGAGTACCCCATAGCTCTAAATTCACTCACTGCCTTGGAATTGGATTTTTGTCACACTGCTAAGGGTCTGTAAATTATAATTCTTCTTCTTCTTCTTCTTCTTCTTCTTCTTCTTCTTCTTCTCTTCTTCTTCTTCTTCTTCTTCTATTTCTTCTTCTTCTTCTTCTTTTTCTTTATGGGAATGAAGTCAACGTAGTTGCTATTTTGGTGAAAACAAAACAAATGTTTCTAGAATGGGAAGCGAGATAGTGCCATTCTCCATAACTTACCAAGAGGAGTCACAGGAATTAAAGATATAAAATATGGCACAATCATTTATGTTACAGAGCACCTGATGTCTAGTTATAATAAATGCTCTGAAAACATTTAAAGACAGAAAAAATTCTGATCATCTGTAGCAACCATGGTACCCAAGCAAAAGCACTATAAGATTATTTAATAGGACAGAATATCCATAGATAGACAATAGAAAAATAAAGATAAAAGGAAAATTTGACTTCATTCTTTACTAAACATTACACATTTGAAGGAAAAATGAAGCACTTAATTAAATGCACACAAACTTATTTTCTGTTTAGAAAATAATTGTAAATTTTCTATAAATCAACTCCTCCTATTATCATGACATATCTTCATCTAAATATTATCTAGTCATTTATTCAGTAATGGTTACTTTAGTATTAATGATATTTGAGAATTTAAATGTAAAATAAATGATTATGTAATAATAAATGATTATCTTCCAGAAAAAAAATCAAATTTCAGTTTCACAAATTTTTATGTGATTATATGGTTTTACATTTTATGTAATCTCATGAAGAAAATCATTGTTTTCCCCTTTATTACAATACTTAACCTTGGAAAAGAAAAAATACCAGGAGTCTATTATGATCAAATAATTTTACAGTATTTCTTTAGTTGTGAAGAAACATTAGTTGAATAGGGATATTGTATGATAAAGTTCAATGCGAATTCTATATCATCTTAAATTACATTATGCAAAGGTATTTACTGAGTTTTGAGTTCAACTGCTAGCGGATTTTTTACTTTAGTCTTTAAATCAGTCTTTTGGAAAATCAAACATTGACTTAGAAAGGGATCACTTTAAAAGAAAGGTTTTTTGTTTGTTTGTTCCATTTTTTTCCAGTTTTAATGTGTGTGGTATTTAATTAAAATATCTTCAAATGAAATATAAACTTCTTGAAAACTGGAACAATTTTGTCTCTTTGTATCCATAATCCTGCCTATAAGTTATTCAATATATATTTATCTTTAATAGGGGTGCTGATAATCTTTTACATTAATTGCTTTGATTTTAAGCTCATAAACCCTGGGCTAATTGTTATATTTTGATCTTCAAAGCATTTGTAAATATCTACTTATCTAATCCTATCTCTGAAAGTTGGTGTTAGAATACTGCTTAGTGATTTCTGTGCTTATGATTTTGGTAAATTAATCCTACCTTATACTTTTGATTTTTCCCCAGACAAATAAGATTGAAATTGAGACTACCAAATATTTTTGGGAGCTCACATGAAATAAATCATATCACATATTGAAATATAAAGATAATCTTTTAAGTTATATATAACAGATGGTAGTTATTTTATTCCTTTTCCATGTGTTATGTGCATGTTTGTCCTGGATATATGAAATTGCCACCACATGTAAGACTTCATACTTCTCTGATACCTACAGTATTTAAAAATATGTTGTTATAACTATGAACTAAATTCTGTAATTTAACAGGGTTAAACAATATTTGAACTTTAGATTCTTGTACTATCATTTCATTGATTCCAGTATCTGTGGAACATTGTTATCAATTATAATCAGTACTTATTTAACATAGTCTATCACCATGCCCAGCTAAATATTGTTTACAGTGTTTTACTGTACATACAGAAGAGCACTCACATCCTCAGAAACACAAGTATTTGTATCATTGTAGGTAATATTATTTTGATATTATTTCTAGGCAGAAAAGTAAAACTTTAGAGGGCCTCAGAGTTGAAAAGAAAGAAGAAACTTCTTGGGAAGTTGCCATCCTTCTTTACTTTATGTAAAGGAACCATTGACCACATCAGTTCCGAAAACTTAATTCTTTCTTAGAGACAGAATTCAAGAATTATAGTCACTTCAGTTTTAATTAATTAATTGATTAATTTGCATCCTAATTGAATCCTTTATCTCCTCCCAGTTCTGCTTCAAACGTCCCTAGCCCCTCTTCCCTTTTCCTTTGAGGAGGAGGACCCACTGGGTACCAACACACCCTGCTAAATGAAGTCACTGCAGGAATGGGCATATACTCTCCCACTGATGCCAGACCAGGAGAATGGGATCCACATGCAAGTAGCAGAGTCTTGACAATGCTTGTCCCAGGTTTGGGAGAACCCACATGAAGACCAACCTTCACATCTGTTACATATTTGTGGAGCGGGGCTTAGGTACTGCCCATGTACTAATTCCATTTTTAGTTATTTCTAAATGTGTGAACCCAGTACATCTATGTTTTTAAAGATTATCTAGTCATTTTTTTCAATAAACAATTATTTACTGTCAATTAGTTTCTAGAAATAAGACATGAAGGAAATAATAATTAAAACAATGGAAATACCAGCGAAGATAGCTCACAGCATGTCCAGGAGGCTTTTAATCTAAGGCTGAATATCTTTTCATCAAAGGAGGAATTCTTTCCTTTATCATCCTGACACTTAAATATATTACTTTTAAGCCTTATTCTTGTAAACTTTGTCTCAGTAGACCCATGACCATGTTAAAATATAAATAAAATACAGGTAAATTGCACTCATTTAAGTCATGCTTTAAAAGTTCCCACAATCAACATTACCAACTTTAAAGATCATATGTCTCTAAACTGTAAACTGTTATGAAATAAAATAAAAGAAGTTATATACTTATCAAACGTAACCCAAGTAGGCATTCTTTCCTTTTTCCTTTCCTTTCCTTTCCTTTCCTTTCCTTTCCTTTCCTTCCTTTCCTTTCCTTTCCTTTTCCTTTCCTTTCCTTTCCTTTCCTTTTCTTCTCTTTTCTTTTTCCTTTCTTTCTTTCTTTTTTCTTTCTTTCTTTCTTTCTTTCTTCTTCTTATTGGATATTTAATTTATTTATATCTATGGTGTCATCTCCTTTCCCCATTTCCCTTCCCTAGAACCCCTCTATCCTATCCCCCTCCTCCTTTTTGCTTTTATACCATTTTAATTGCATGCAAGTATTAAGGTCTGCTCTAGGAGCATTCTTAATCCAAAAAGGAAGAAATGGTAGGAAAAAAAAGAGAAACAAACAAACAAAAAAACAAGGACTGAATTCAAAACAGGAAATATTAACTTCTACAACTCCATGTATAACATCTGTGGTAGATTTTTTACAAGTGCTAACATCTCTAGTATCCTTAAATATACCTGGAAACAGGCTTCATCTGCACATCTTGACACAAATGATTTGAAGAATTTTGTGCTGACTCTAATGCCCTGATTATGCTGGAATTTAGTTTTTCTCAGATACTAGAGCCAAATTCATAGCCCAATCAATCTTTTAACTCTCATATCTACAAATAAAGTAATAGTGTAACTTTCTCTTGCCAGGTAGAGGCAGTATGGTCCTCTGGTATCATAGCTGTTTCAACTTCTCCATGGTGATCCAAGAGACAAAATTATGAACGAATACAGGGATTTCTCTGTTTTTTTTTTAAACATAACTCAAAAGTGTTGCTTGTTTGAAGGCTCTATAGAATTCTTGTATAAGTATATCTGACCCTTGGTATTTTGCTTGTCTGTTTATTTTCATTTTATTCTGTTTGAATGCTTTTTAAATTTTTTTGATTTGCTGAAAATAAAAATTAAAAAAAAAGATTTACTTTATTTTTTTAAATGAATTTAAATATTCAAATAAATAATACCCTGAGGGTCTACCTTTGCACTATAAACACGATTATTATATGACACATTCATTGTAAGAATGCACCTTCAAGAGGTTTCTTTTTGACAGTGCCTATCTCTTTAACAATTACAAACAATTTCTGAGCACTGGTCTATAGGCTCTCCTGAGTTCATACATTTCCTGACTCAAACAAATGAGTTCATATGCAGGATTAAATGTAGGATTTCTTAAAAAGGCTAAAATGACACCAAAACACCACACAATAATTCTGAGTTTCTAGCCCAGTTCCTAACAGAATTTATATTTTCTTTAGAATATTTATAAGCCGTGAATCCACATCACATTTCTCTTAGCATATGTTTTCTAATCTCCTAATACGATGATTCATAACATTCTGCTTGTGAAACTCAAAAGGTTTATTAGATCAAAATTCTAAATATTTGCCTCATTACTCCTATAAAACACCTCTAAACATCTAAAAAGCCCATGCTCAGGTTTATCACAGATATACATTTTCTTATCTTCCCCACTTCTGTGGTTAAGTACCAAAACTACTTAAAGTGTAAAGAGCTTATTTGTTTGCTTATAGTTATATAGAGATATAATCTATCATGGTGAGATGTGGAAGCAAGCAGGGAAGCATGGTGGCTAGAGCACAAGGCTGGCTAGTTATATTCCGTCTACAATTAGGAAGCAGATGACATTCATGACTCAATTCTCCACATACACAACCTAGAATCCTTGGAGATTATGTTCAATTACCCAATTTTTATGAAAGACCTTAAAGCTGGAAAGGTACTAAGGAGGAGAGGAGCTAGATGAACTGAAAGGTAATGATATAATCAAAATAAATTTAAATTTATAAATTCAATTAAGTAATGAAAAGAAAAAATGTAGAGATCACTTACTAATAACTTAACAGCCCATCTGAAAGCTTTAGAACAACAACCAAAAATAAAAATTCATATCCAAAAGGACACAATAGGAAGAACAATCAAACTCACAGGTAAAATCAATAAATCACTAAAATAGAAACAACTATAACAACAAAATCAATACAAAGGATCATTAAAAAAGTGTTATTTTTTGATGCATAAATGAAATTGACAAACTCCTATCCAAATTAACTAATAGTGGAAAGAGTGCAAAACAAATCCAAGAACACATTGAAAGATCAACAACCATAAACAAGTAGATTCCATCCAAAAGATTCAGGTATGGTTTAACATGCATAAATGAATAAGCATAATAAATGTTTATAACACAATAAAAATAAACAAAAGACAAAAACCACATAGCCATCTCATAGGACAATTAGGGATACAAGGAGCATATTTAACAAATTTATCGAGTCGAGTTTACTTCAACTCAATGATAAATTACCCACATTCATTTTACTTGAGTATGTGAGCTTTCTGGTGTTTTTGTTGTTATTGAAGACCAGCTTTATTTTGTGATGGTCTGATGGGATGCATGGGATTATTTTCTGTCTTCTTGTACCTGTTGAGGCTGGTTTTGTAACCAATTATATGGTCAGTATAGGAGAAGATACCATGTGGTGCTGAGAAGAAGATATATTCTTTTGTTTAGGGTGAAATGTTCTCTATATATCTGCTAAGTCCATTTTGACATAACTTCTGTTAGTTTCATTGTGTCTCTGTTAATTTCTGTTCCCATGACCTGTCCATTGGTGAGAGAGGAGTGTTGGAATCTCCCACTATTGTGGGAGGTTCAATCTGTGTTTTGAGATTTAGTAATACTTCTTTTATAAATATGTTGCCCTTGCATTTGGGGCATAGATGTTCAAATTGAGAGTTCATCTTGAAGGACTTTTCCTTTGATGAGTATGGAGTTCCTTCCCCATCTTTTTTGACAACTTTTGGTTAAAAGTCTATTTTATTGGTTATTAGAATGGCTAGTCAAGCTTGTTTCTTGGGACAATTTGCTTGGAAAGTTTTTTCTAGCCTTTTATTCTGAGGTAGTTTTTCTCTTTGTCACCAAGGTGTGTTTCTTGAATACAGCAAAATGCTGGGTCCTGTTTATTATCAAGTCTGTGATCCCAATTGGTCAGGGAAGAAATAAGAAAAAATTAGAGACTTTCTAGAATTTAATGAAAATGAAGTCACTGCATATCCAAAAGTATGGGACACAGTGAAAGCCATACAAAAAAATTTATAGCACTAGCAGCCTTGATAAAAAAATTGGAGAGATGTTACAATAGCAACTTAACAGCACATCTGAAAGCCCTACATTAAAAAAGAAGTAAATATACCCCAAGGGAGTGTAAGGTAAGAAATAAGCAAACTCACAGATGAAATCAACCAATTAGAAACAAGAAGAAACATACAAAGAATCAATAAAACTAAGAGCTGGTTCTTTGAGAAAATGAACAAGATAGATAAACCTTTAGCTAAACTAACTAAAGGGCATAGAGACAGTATTCAAATTAACAAAATCAGAAATGAAAAGGGATACACAACAACAAAAACTGAAGAAATTAAAAAAAATCATGAGATCCTACTACAAAAACCTATACTCAAAAAAAAAAAAAAATGGAAAATCTAGATATAATGGATGATTTCTAGACAGATACCAAACATCAAAGTTAAATCAGGCTCCAATGAACTATCTAAAGAGTCCAATAACCCTTTACAAAATAAAAGCAGTCATTAAAAGTCTCATTAAAAAAAAAAAAAAAAGCCCAGGGCCAGATAGTTTTAGTGCAGAATTCTATCAGACCTTCAAAGAATTTCTAATACCAATACTTTTCAAACTATTTGACAAAACCGAAACAGAAAGTACACTGCCTAATTCATTTTATGAAGCCACAGTTATGCTGATACCTAAACCAAACTAAGACCCAAAAAAGAAAGACTTCAGGAAAATTTCTCTTATCAATGTCGATATAAAAATACCCAACACAATTCTTGCAAAAAAAAAAAAAAAATCAAGAACACATCAAATTGCTCATTCACAATCAAGTTGGCTTCCAACTAGATATTCAGGGATGGTTCGATATACAGAAATTCACTACATAAACAAACTCAAAAGAAAAACTTCACAATATCATCGCATCAGATGCTTTAAAAGCCTTTGAAAAAATATGAAATTCATTAACATTAAAAGTCCTGGAATTCAAGGCATGTACCAAAACATAATAAGAGCAATATACAACAAACAGGCAATATCAAATTAAATGGAGAGAAACTTGAAGCAATACAACTAAAATCAAAGACAAGAAAAGGCTGTCCACTGTCTACTTATTCAATATAGTACTGGAAGTTATAGATAGAGCAACTTGACAACATAAGAAGATCAAATGGATACAAATTGGAAAGGAAGCAATCAAGGTATCACTAGCTTCACATAGTGATACTATTTTACAAAAGCAACACTAAAAATTCTACCAGAGACCACCTATACCTGATTAACAACTTCAGTAAAATGACTGGATATAAAATTTAATCAAACAAATCAGTAGCATTTCTCTACACAAAGGATGAACGAGCTGAGAAAGAAATTCAGGAAACACACCCTTCACAATAATTACAAATAATATGAAATATCTTGGGGTAACTCTAACCAAAAAGTGAAAGATCTGTATAACAAGAATATCAAGTCTCTCAAGAAAGAAATTGAAGAGGACCTCAGGAGATGGAAAATGCCTCATGATGATGGATCAGCAGGATTAACATAATAAAAATGGACAACATACAAAGAGCAATCTACAGATTTAATATAATTGCCATCAAAATCCCAACTCCATTCTTCCCAAGTTAGAAACAGAAATTCTCAACTTCATATGGAATAATAAAAAACCCAGGATGGTGAAAATATTTCTCAGCAATAAAAGAACTTCTGTGGGAATCACCATCCCTAAACTCAACCTGTATTACAGAAAAATAATGATTAAAAACTACATGGTATTGGAACAAAGATAGAAAGGTAGATCAATGTAATAGAATTGAAGATCCATAAATAAACTGAAACACCCATGGACATTTGATTTTTGACAAAGAAGCACAAACCCTACAGTGGAAAATGATAGATAGCATTTTCAACAAATGGTGTCGATCTAACTGACTGTCTGCATGTAGAAGAATGCAAACTGATTCATTTTTACGTTGTAGTACAAAGCTCATGTCCAAGTAGATGAAGGAGCACAACATAAAATCAGAAACATTGAATCAAATAGAAAGGAAATTAGGAAATAGCCTTGAACACATTAGCAGAGGGGAAATTCTCCTGAACAGAACACCAATGGCTCAGGCTCTAAGATCAACCATTGATGAATGGGACTTTATGAAACTGAAAAGCTTATTTTAAGGCAAAGTACACTGTCAATAGGACAAAATGGCAACCTTCAGATTGGGAAAATATCTTTACCAACTTATACTCCAGAAAACCAAATAACCCACTTTAAAATGTTGTACAGCGGTAAACACAGATTTCTCAACTGAGGAATCTCAATGGCCAAGAGAAGCACATAAAGAAATGTTCTGTATTTGTCAGACTCTGGCAAAGCCTCTCAGGAGACAGGTATATTAGGATCCTGTTAGCATACACTTCTTGGCATACACAATAGTGTTTGGGTTTGGTGACTATATATGGGATAGATCCCCAGGTGAGGCAGTCTTTGGATAGCCTTTCCTTCAATCTCTGCTTCACACTTTGCTCTCTGCCAACCATTTAACTAAGCACAGGGTCCCCAATGGGGTCCTTGATGGAAGAGTTAGAGAGAGGACTGAAGGAGCTGAAGGAGTTTGCAACCCCATAGGAAGAACAATATCAACCAACCAGACCCCCAAAGCTCCCAGAGACTAAACGACCAACTAAGGAGTACACATGGAGGGACCCATGGCTCCAGTCACATATGTAGCAGAAGAAGATAGCCTTGCTGGGCATCAATGGGAGAAGAGGCCCTTGGTCCTGTGAAGGCTCGATGTCCCAGTGTAGGGAAATTAGAGGATGGGGAGACAGCAATGGATGGGTAGGTGGGGGAAAAACCCTCATAAAAGTAGGAGAGGGAGGATGAGATGGAGGTTTTGCAGGGGAAATTGGGAAATTGGATAACATTTGAAATGTAGATAAAGAAAATATCTGCCAGGCAGTGGTGGTACATGCCTTTAATCCCAGCATTTGGGAGGCAGAGGCAGGCAGATTTCTGAGTTCGATGCCAGCCTGATCTACAGAGTGAGTTCCAGGAAAGCCAGGGTTACACAGAGAAACCCTGTCTTAAAAACCAAAAAAAACAAACAAACAAACGAACAAACCAAAAAACAACAAAAAAAGAAAGGAAAAAGAAAATATCTAATAAAATTTTAAAAAAGAAATAATCATGAAAAAAATAGAAATATTCAACATTCTCACATATCAGGGAAATGTAAATCAGAACGACCTTGAGATTTCACCTTACACCAATGACAATGGTTAAGATAAAAAATTCAAGCTACAGCAGATGCTCACAAGAAGAAACTCCTCCATTGCTGGTGGGATTTCAAGCAGGGACAACCACTCTGTAAATCAATCTGGCGGTTTCTCAGAAGATTGGAAATAGTTCTATCTGAAAACTCAGCTATACCACTACTGGGTATATACCCAAAAGATGCTCCACCATATCACAAGGATAGGTGGTCATCTATGTTCCTATCAGTGTTATTTATGATAGCTCAAGCTGGAAACAACCCAGATTTCTCTTAAGGGAAGAATAGATACAGAAAATGTGGTACATTTACGCAATGGAATACTACTCAGTTATTAAAAACAAGGACTTAACAAACTTTACAGGCAATTGGATAGAACTAGAAAATATCTGAAGGGAGGTAACCCAAACCCAAAATGACATAAATGGTGAATTCTCACGGATAAATGGATATTAGCCCCAAAGCTCAGAATACTCATAATACAACACACAGACCATAGAAGTTTAACAGAAAGAAATGCCCAAGTGTGTGTTTTAATCTCACTTAGAATGGGGAACAAAATAATCATGTGAGTCAGAGAGAAGGAGGGACCTGGGTGGGAGAGTGGAGAGGAAGGAAAAAGGAGGAGGCAGGATCATGTATGGGAAAAGACAGGAGAGGAGAAGTCTAGAGGGTCAGGAGAATGAATAGAAATATGTAGCAGTTGGGGATGGTAATGAGGGTGGGGAACTAGAATATCCCAGACCCTATGGATGTAAGAGGTTCCCAGGAACTAATGGGATAGCATTACCTTGACCTGAAATGTCCAACAGAAAAGAGAAAAGAACCTGAAGAGACCACCTGCACTAGATAGACATGGCTCCAGAAGAGGGATGGGGTCACCCATCCATCTCAAAAATTTTAATCAAGAGTTGTTCCTGTCTAATGAAAATACAGGGACTAAGAGTGGCGCAGAGACTGAAGGAAAAGCTATCCAGAGACTCCCCCACCTAGAGATCCATCCCATCTGAAAACACCAAACCCAGACACTATTGCTGATGCCAAGCAGTGCTTGCTGACAGGAGCCTTGTATAGCAGTCTCAGGAGATGCTCTGCTTGGTCAGTACAGATGGAGATGGAAGCTAACTGAGCACAGGAACCTCAAGGGAAGCTAGGGGAAGGATTGATGGAGCTGACATGGATTGCAATCATCTAACCAGACCCCCAGAGCTCCCGGGGACTAACCACCAACCAAAGAATATACATGGGGGAAACCCATGGCACCAGTTGCATATGTAGCCGATGGGGAGCACACTCATAGAGCGAGGGGGAAAGGATCAGGACATAAGGAGCTTTCAGTGGAAAACTGGGAGAGGGGACATTTGAAATGTAAACAAATAAAATAACCAATAAAAATATATATAAAATATTAAAAAAAATTTAACTTCCCCAATCAGTTAGAGAAAAAAAAAATCAGTGATACAACATCATTCCAAATAACCTTATATAATATAAGCAAACAAGTGAAATTTTTTATGATTGAAAGGTTAAGACATTTAAGAATATCTTGGGTAACTCTAACTAAGCAAGTGAAAGGCTTTGATGATGAGAAACTTAAGACACTGAGCAAGGAAACTGAAGAAGAATGTATCAAAAGGTAGAAAGATTTTACCCTTAAGTAGCAGAGTTTCCCAGCATCCAATCTCTCCTGGACTAAATTTATGAAGAATTTGGATTTTCTCAAAGTTCTTCTAAGCTCATATATTGGTAGTATTTATATAGTAAAAATGTCCATCCACTAAAAGCAGTCTACAGACCCAATGAGATCCCAACCAAAATTCCAACACAATTTAACTCAGGTGTTGAATGGAAAATTTTAAGTTTCATTTAGAAACTCTAAAAACTCAGTAGTTATAATACAATCATGAATAATAAAGGAAGGTTACTGTCATTTTAAATATCAAGTTATACCATAGAAGTAGAGTAATAAAACAGCATCATATTGGCATTAAAGCAACACATTGATCAATAAATAGAATTGAAAACCTGAACCAGACCTAAATCTGCACACATTTGGGAAACTGAGTTTTGGTAAGGTACCAGAAATACTTATTATGGAAAAAGAGGCAGTATCTTCAAAAAATAGTGATATTCAAAATAGGTCACTGCATGTAGAAAAATACAAATAGGTATATACTTATCACCCTGTAAAAAACTCAAGACCAATTGAATCAAAGATGTGTTCATAAAGCCAGACACATTGATCTTGATAAAAGAAAAGTGGAGATACTTAAACTCATTATGCATAAGAAATGGCTTCCTGAACAAAAAATCACAGATATAGGAATAAGGTTAACAACTAATTAATTGGACCTCTGGAAAATCAACAGCTTCTTCATGGCAAAGGACACTGTCTTTTAGACAAAGAAGCAGCATTTCCTACAGAATGGAAAACAATTTTACCAACAACATATATAATAGAGGGATAATATCCAAATACATAAAGAATTCCAGACAAGAAATATGAAGAAAACAATGAAATGATGAAATTCATAATCAAAAGATGGAACTAGAAAAAATATCCTGTTTGAGTTAAATCAGGCACACGAACACAAAGATGGCATGTATTCTCTTATATAAATATATTAACTGTTAAGTCATGTTAACCAAGCTAAAACTGCAATCCATAGAACCTCAGAGGTTAGGTATAGAATAAGGTTCTTAAAAGTGTTTCGGATAGCTCTCTCTAAGAATAGGAAGTAGAATAAATAGTTATGAATGGATGGAGTGGATACTGGGCTGGAAGGGTCAAGTAAGGAGGGGGAGAAAAAGGGATAAATAGAGGGAATACAGAGACGGACAA
The DNA here is from genome assembly GCA_021653895.1 of Mastomys natalensis. Lineage (NCBI taxonomy): Eukaryota > Metazoa > Chordata > Mammalia > Rodentia > Muridae > Mastomys > Mastomys natalensis. The sequence goes on from JAJTUV010002777.1 coordinate 104,619, forward strand.
TAAAATTTAAGTGCCACAGATGGGTAATTCAACTGAGTTGTTGGGTAAAGGGGTGCCATAGAAATCTACAAACAACTCAGGTTATTGGCCAAGACTGTTCTTCCTTTTCA
>JAJTUV010002778.1:0-137077 GCA_021653895.1 Mastomys natalensis
GGAACTTGCAACAACCTAGAATTACCTGGGAAGAGAATCTCAATGAGAAACTGCCTAGAATAGACAGCTGTATATGTGAGGCTTTGTCTTGATTGCTTTGGTTGATGTGGGAAGACCAGACTGAAAGTGGGTGGTAGTTATTCCTGGTTTGGGGCCCTAGAGTGGACAAGAGTAGGAAAGTTTAGCCAAGCATGCATTTATTTCTCTGTACTTGTGACCATGGATGGGCTATGACTAGCTGCCTCTAGTTCTTGTCTTGACTTCCCTGTAATGTTAGACTAGCCTAGAACATTAGGCAAATAAACACTTTCCCCCGTGAGTTACTTATTCTTGGGCATTTTATCACAATAACAGAGACAACACAAAGCAAACAAACACAAATCAGGACAAAAGAAACAGCCATTTCAAGATCAGTCTGGGATACATGAAACCCTGTTTCAAACAAGCTACCAAAACAATTGTAGGATTTCTTCTTGTAACTTGTGGAGGTTTAGCTTGTTTGGTTGGTTGGTTGGTTGGTTGGTTGGTTGTTTGGTTGGTTGGCTGGTTGGTTGTTTTTGTTGTTTTGTTTGTTGGTTTGGGTTTTTTTGTATGTGTGTGTTTAGCCAAAGGGGGTAATCATTGTTACATGGATTACTGTTCACTGTAACTACTGGTATATTTGCAAGGCAAGTTTATATTACTAAGGAAAAGAGTTCCATTTGCTGTGAAGTGGAATTTTCACGGAAATATAATGACCATAGTTCTACCCATGGAAATGATAAGATTTATTGGCTTATCATGCTTGTCATTGCTTAATTCCTATTTAACAAGGATTATTATACCAGGGGGAAACTCCTTAATGGCACACATTGTAGCAAAATCCATCTTTGATTAATATCAGGAATTGTGAAATTGATTTGATAGTTGCTTTCTGTTTGCCTTTGACCTTTAAATTTTCAGTTCCTCAGATCTCTTCTTAACATTTTGAAAACTTTGAGTATTTTAAAGGGAACTGAAGTGGTACTATTTACAGAAATAGACCTGTCAGGCAAAAAGAGCGGATTTGGTGAAGTGAGAGACTGTCCCCAGGAATAGCCAAACATTAGCATTGAAACATTGAGCAGAAATTTGAAAATGGAAGCCTTGGGCAGAGACAAAGAAAGGTAAGGTCTGTGAGAGGTGAAAATAGCAATCTGAAGTGCTGTGTGAATACAGAGAGCAACATGGAAAGGAAGGGACCATGAACATTCTATTTAGAAATGGGTGGTCAAAGGCAAGTCAGAAAGAGTGAGTGCTGTTTGGAGGAGTGAGAGGGAAAGCTAGAACAAGAAACAGTATCCATCAGCAAATCCCTAGTGAAGGCTGTGTGAACAGAGAAGATGTTAGGGGGTTCTTAGACTCGACAGAAGGGCTGAACTGTAGGGAAGCACACAAGCGACCAGATTTCAAAGCCAGATTATGTAAGTTTAAGTCTTAAAAAATGATGAAGTGAATAGAGACGCCACTTAAAAGATGTTCCTGATGCAAACTGGAGCCAGTAAGAATGAGATCCAGGCTCATTGAGATGTGTAGTGTCAGTATGCAGGTGTTCATGTGTAAAGGTGGAGAAAAACCAATTCTGGGCATGACAGTACATGCCAGCACTTGAGAGGCAAAGGCAGACATAGCTTTGTGAGTCTGAGGCTATGGTCTACATAGCAAGTTCCAAGCCAAACAGGGATACACTCTATGTCTCAAAAGAAATAAAAGAAAAAGCAAAGGAAAAATAAAATTCATGTGAAAGATGAAGCTCTTTTGCTTTGTAATTGTGTGGCAAGAACTTCATCACCGAGTCATCTTCCCAACCCAGTATCTATCTATTCATGGACTTTACTCCTTAGTTCTCCAAATGTAGAGGTTTTTTTCTACTGCCTGTTAGTTTGTTTATCTTGTTTTTCACTATGGGCTTTCTTTGTGTAGTAGTATTTGGCTGTCCTGGAACTCACACCCAGGCTGGCTTTGAACACTCAGAGATCCACCTACCTCTGCCACATGAGATTAAAGACATTCACCACCACAGCCTGGGCTTTCTACTGCATTTGCTGATATATGTATTTAGTGCTTATAAGGACACTCCCAGTAGGCTCAGGGTTTTGTTTTTTGTTTTTTGTTTTTTTTTTTCAGTTTTTCCTATTTTATATTTAGAAATGTCTTCTCTGAGCTTTAGGTATATTAAATATTGTTTTATATTACAACTATGTCTACACATAGCTTTTTTTCCCCCAGTAACCCTGTGAAAAAGCTAGTATTTATTTTAATATGAAGAAAAAGTGATCCTACTTTACTAACCATTGTTTTCAAATTTCCCAAGTATCATTTGTACATTATATTTCATTTTCTCTGTGATTTGGGATATGGCTACTTTTATACTGAGAAACATTTAAAGATATGACAGTATTTTTCTAAGCTCTGAACTCCATTTCATTAATTAATCTTTCTAGTTTGGGCCTAATAGTGTTTTAAAGATCAAGATAGGATAGATGAGAGTGTGTCAAAGGAACAGAAAGAGACAACCGCTAGAAGTGAGATTAGAATCAAACAGAAAGGAGAGAAAAGACAAATAGACAACTGTGGAAAAGGGCTGGACAGCTATCTGAGAAATTCTACAGATACAAAATGGGGAGCTGCAGTTGCACTGTGTATGTAAAGTTATTGATCTACATGTGGGAATTGATTCCAACATAGTTGAACACACCAAAACAAGAAACCCTATATTCCAGAGGACCTCTTCAGGATGTTTTTTGTCACTGAAAACATAAAAGCTACAATTTGGAAGCAAATTCCTAACTTGAGAATCTGTGAAGGTATAGAATACATGCTCAGGTTTATGTCACAGCAACAAAAAGCTATATTGGACCTGCTCTCTTTTTTCTTTCTTCAAAGGATTGAAACAATTTAAATTTCAAATTATAGTGTATGGAATGAGTAATAATTTTACTACTTTTAATGCCCCACTTACTTATAGTGGAATGATCATTGCGAAATGAGTGTTTCGCAACAATTTCTAAAGAACACTAAACAACTAGAGTTCTAACCATTGGTTTCTCTGACTCCTTGGCATGGTTTCAGATTGCATTGTCTTCTTGATGTTTCTGTAACGCTTTACTTATATTGTTCTCCTCACTTAGGCTATCCCATAACTGCTCTGTTCTGCCTGCCTCTTCTGTCTTGTTTCCTGTTCCTCTGTCTTCTCCAGGATGATCCCTAAGCCTTGGTGGGGAAGGTGTGTGGTGTGTGATATACATGTTCCAGTTAAAGCTACACACTTTGCAGTCTCTTTTTTTCATATCATTTTAAAACAAAGTCTCACTAAGTTACATAGGCAGGTTTTTAAACTTGCTGCTGTTCTTATTCACCATCCTGTATAGCTAGCATTAATAGGTCTTTTCTACTAGGCCAAGCTTCCATCACATTCCTTATGTTAATTTATTCTTAGTGGTTCCACATTTATTGATGTTGTTGGGAATGATATTTCTAACAGGATACCATTATACAGGAGAAATTTTTTGCTTCTGGTACATTTGCTTAGTTCCCAAAGATTTTGTTAGGCGGTTATTTCTAATAGGACCTTTGTTAATTCAGTGTCTGTCCACTGAAAATCAGCTTTCGATTTTACATAGAAGCCTGGCATGGTGGCCCAAGCCTTTAATCCCAGCTCTTGGGAAGCAGAGGGAGGTGATCTTTGAGTTTGAGGCCAACCTGGTCTATAGAGCAAGTTCCAGGACAGCCAGGGCTGTTATACAGAGAAACCCTGGCTCAAAAAGCAAAAAGGAAAAATTTTTACAAAGAAAATCAGTGTGAAGAAGTACAAGGACATCAAAGAGAGGCTTCCTTGCTTACTTTTTTTCTGCTTGCAAGATAGATTCTTGTCTCTGACAGGTGAACTTGTTTTAAAAATCAGTCTTGGTGACACAACAAATTGTCCTCAGTTGAAATCTCCAATTAGTCGTGTGTTAGCTGTGTGATATAATCTTTTGTGAACTTAACTACCCTAAACCTGCTTTCTCGTTGGGGAACTGAAACCACAGTGGTTACTCCATGGAGCTATTAGAAAGATTAAATGAGACGCACAACACCTCCCCTAGAACAAAGAAAAAGCAAAGGAAAATGAGTGTGGCTCCTAAACTGAAACTTACAAGGGTCAGGAATTAACCCAAGTCCCAAGAAGTTCCTGTAACATACACGATTCATAAGATCCCTCCCAAGGTTACAGAGTAGTCATAACTGCTAGGGAAAAGAGGGTCTCCTACCATCCAGAGCTGCCTGCAAGTCATGCAGGGAGCTCCAGAGAAATAGTTTTCATGTTTTTTTAACCCACACTTGGGTGGGCCCTTTAATAATGCCAATGCCTTCAAGCCTCCTATGCTCTTGTAAATAACTTCTCACCAATAATCTTGTAAGTAACCTCAATGAACTTACTAACTCACTAAGCTAGATTCAAAGATTTGAATGCATGGAATTGTTTGTTTGTTCTTTCTTTTCTTTCTTTCTTTTCTTTTTTTTTTTGGAGTTCTGTTACTGTTAATCTTTTCTGTATCTCTACCCCAAAACCCACACACTTGTGTAGTGACTTATCTGTGTTTTCTTATATCAAATTCACTAGTACACTAGATATGTTTCCTGCTTTTCAAAATCAAGAACCATGTCTTAAGCATGTTCATGTCATCTTGTACAAAATATTTACCTGCCTCTCTGTCTCCTAAGCTGTTAGCATTTGAAAAAGGGTGGGCCTCTTTTGTTACTACTTTAAACCCAAGCACCTGGCACAGAGCCTGGTATGTAGTAGACTGAGTAAAATCCTGTGGATTTGATCATAGTCCTAATTCCTCCATGTCTTTGAGTCTTGGTTTTGAGTACCTGCTTGCTTTCCTGACCATTGCCATTGCTTTGCAATTGCTGAGTTCACGTCACTGATTTTGAACTCTAAAATGCCCCCGTTACCAAAACTTACCATTTTTGGTGACTTGTTCAGCTCTATCACTATGACTGATGGTCTCCTGACATCTCCCCATTCTTCAGTCAAAGCCCCCCTGACTTCTCTCATCGCCCTTCCCAGCCCAACACCCTGCCCTGTTCTTTTCAGAGCATTGGCTAGGCTGGGGTCACTGGGGCACTGAAATTTAGAGGGCACCACATTTTTCTCCCACCACTTCTTTGGGCTCAGTTAGAAGTCTCACCCTGGCCTCAGGCCAGCCTCTTTGCAGACACAGAGATGGATGAAGCTAGAGGCCTGAGGTCAAGGGCTGGGAGTACACCAGCCAGGAGACCTTTTGTACATAGGGCCACCCCTCCTCCCACCAAAATCAGCTTCCATTTAGGAGAAGGCAAATTTCAAGCTTCTAGCACTGGGTGCCAAAAATGTAGACCAATGTAGTAGAATTGTGGACCCAGAAGTTAAGCACACAGCTACAGCCAACTCATTTTTGATAAATGTATAAAAAGCATACACTGGGAAAAAAGAACACCTCTTCAATAAATGGAGCATGTTTGAAGCTGGGTCCATGTCTCTCATACTATCTAAAAAGCAACTCAAAAGGGATCAAAGACCTGAAAGTAAGACTTATAATCTTGAAAAATGCTACAAGATATAGAAAAAATGGCAAGGTCTTTGTGAACAGGAATTCAATAACAAAAGGAGAATCTTGAGAATTAAGATACATAAATTAAAATACATAAATCTTGAGAATTAAGATACATAAAATTAAGACTGCACAGTAAAGAAAGAGCCACCAGAGTGAAGCAACAGCCTACAGAACAGGAAACGTCATTGCCAACTATACATTAGAATATTTAGAATACACATAGAACTTGAAAAAAATTAAAACATCCCAAAGCCCAAATTATATGACCAAGAAATTAATTGACTAGACAGTTTTGATAAAAAAGAAATGCAAATGACCAATAAATATATTTTTTAAATATTCAATATCCTTGGCTATTAGTGAAGTATAAATTAAAAACTGCGTTCAATCCATTTCACTCCAGTCAGAAGGGTTCCCATCAAGAAAGTAAATCACAAGAAACTCTGGTGAGAATGGAGAAAAAGGAGGAGGAGGCTCATTCACCATCACTTGGCATGTAACCGTGTGAGACCACAGTGGGAATGAATATGGAGGTTCCTAAGAACATTAAAAGTAGAACTACCATGTAATGCAACTTTATGGGTATATGCCCAAAGGTACCTAAGTCATGACACACAGATACACATTTATGTCAATTACTACACTAGTTACACTTCTTAGGAAATGAAACCACCTCAATATCTGTCAACAGAAAATGAGTATGGGCCAGTGACATGGCTCAGCAGATAAAAGTGCTTGCCACATAAGCTAGGTCACATGAGTTTGATCCCTGAACCCACACTGGAAGGACAGAACCAGCTCTTTGTTTGTTTGTTTGAGATACAGTCTCACTGTGTACTTTAGCTGTCCTGGAATTTACTATGTAGACCAGGACGGCCTTGAACTCAAAGATATCTGCCTGCCTTAGTCTTCTGAGTGCTGGAATTAAGGGTGTACACTACCACACCCATTTTGAGAACTAGCTCTTTAAAGCTGTCTCTTCATTTCCAAACATGTACCATGGTACTCACACAATGCACTATAGTACACACATACATAGACACACACACACTGCTATAATAATAATAAGAATAATAATCCTCTTCTTGAAATCAGATTTTAATACAATATATTCTGATTACATTTCCCCTCCTTCTACTCCGTCCAGTCCCTCCTCACCTCCCCTTCTATCCAGATCCACTCCTTTTTGTCTCTCCTAAGGAAAAAAGCCCAGACATCTAAGGTATACTACTACTAATAATAATAATATAAAGCAAAAACAAGCCAGAAAAAGACAAAAAAAAGCAGAAAGAAAATAGCCCAAGAAAGGCACAAGAAACCGATATGGACAGTTTCTCCTTTGATAGCATGCAGAGCATCTTCCTGTACAAAAGACACTAGCAATTGGGGTAAAGACTCTAGTTAGGCACCAGCTCAGCTTCTCCATGTTCAAGGAATTGTGTAGGCATTGTCTTTAGCAAAAGGGCCACACCATAAGTTTGTGGAGAACAACCTATAGTCTTAGCAACAGCCTCGGTTTTTCAGGGATTCCTATGGTATCCCTTAGGCCAATAACTTAATAAGATGCCATTTCTAGTACTGAAGCTTCATTTGGTGATGAGATGTCCAGTTGGGGCTCTGTTTTCCCCCAATATTTGATGATTTCCTTTAGATCACCTTCATATATGTATGTATTATAGGAAATCTCTACTGCAGTCTGTTTCCAAAAACCCCTCAAATGGCCCTTCATATTTTATCTGTCCCTTTCTGTATTCACTTCCTCATCCCCCTCTTTTTTCCCCTTCCCCATTTGATTCTTTATCTATTCATCTGTTGACAGATATCTAGGGTATTTCCAACTTCTGGCTCTTATGACTAGAGCAGTAATGAACATGATTGAGCAAGTTATCTCTGTAGTAGGGTGCATCATCCTTTGAGTATATGCATACAATGGAATTTGATGAATTTCACCAGAAATCATGACTTTGCAAGGAAAGATATACAACAGGAGATTATTACAGTAAGTGAAAGTCAGACTCAAACAGGCAAATATCACGTGTTCTCTCAGGTGTGTATGCAGCTGCACTTTTGACTACCTTATGGGTTCCTTTTCCTACTACCCTTCTTTACCTTTACTCCTTGCAGCCCACCAACAGGAGGTAGGAGAGAAAAGAAGGAGAGGGAAGGGAGAGTCGATGTCATTCAACTACTTCCTGCTGATAAGGGGTATCACGTTCCTTGGGGTAAGTCTGATCTTCATCATCAGGATAGCTCCAAACAGCAAGCATCGAGCAGCAGTGAGCTGCATCGAGGAGCAGTGAGCAGCAAGCAGTGACAAGCAACAAACATGCAGCAACCATAGCACTTCTCAGGGTCCTAGCATTTTTATACCCTCTCAAGAGTTCCCAGATTTCCAAATGTCATACACTTGCAGAAACTATGTGCAGGTGGCAGAATCAGGCCCCTGCTAGTGAGGCAGCAGTCTCGTATCCCACACCTAGAATTAAAATAAAAACATATTCTTATAACATGTGGAAGCTAGATTAAAAAGTGTGTGTGTGTGTGTGTGTGTGTGTGTGTGTGTGTGTGTGTGTGTGTGTGTTTTCACAAAACTAGAAAGGAGTGAAAAGAGATCTTAATGGAGGGCAGAAAGAGAGATGGTTTTGGGATACCTACAAGAGGAAAGCAGAAGGGAGGACTAAGTGGAGGAAGAGAAGAAACAAGCCAGAGGGGAGAAGAGGGTGTGAGAGAGGGCAGTGGGGAAGGGAAGCAAATAAAAACAACATGTTTGTTTTAAACTGTCATAATGAGTCTGGGGACATAGTTTGGTCACTGCAGTGTTTGCTTGGTATGCACAAAGCCCTGCCTGGGTTATTGCCACATAAACCGAACATGGTGACATATGCCTGTTATCCTAGCAGTGGTGAAATAGAAGCAGGAGAATCAGAAGTTCATGACTCTTCCTCAGCTACATAGTGAGTTTGACGCCAGCCTGGACAATCTGTTAAAAAAAAATGAGAAAATGCTATAATGAAATCCATTACTTTGTATGCTAACCTAAGTAAGCAATGCACAAACTAGTTGGGCTTCAGTCACTCCCTGCTTACTTCAACCTGTACACACCATGCTTGCTTCAGAGCTTCAGCTGGTTCTGCAGCTCTGGGACCACTACTAGTTCCTTCCCTTAATGGACATATACATCCCCCACCATTCTGTTTGTTTTGTGGGGTAGTTGTGTTGTATGTCACAAGGATAAGCAAAATGAGGGAGAGCCATGGGTTAAGCTGCATAGGGTGACAGAGGAGACCTCTTCAATCTCTCTGAGCCTTGTTTGTTCCACATGTAAAATGGGCATAATGGTGGAGCCAATCTTATAACATTGTTCTAGAAACCTAACTAAGCCTGTAGTAGACCGCCTAATACATAGAATATACATTCACTAGATGTGATTTCCCTGAGTTTTGAATTATTTTCTTAAGTTGATTTTTCCTAAGACCATAGAGAGCTAAGTAAAGTAGTCAAGAGCAACATTTATCAAACCTGCTCTAGCATCTATAACCGCCTGGTTTCTTAAACTCTCCACAGGTCAACCCTCAGCTCTTCTTCTCCATGCTCCCACACCTCAGCCCTATCAGTGTGCTGAGAGTCACCAAGAGGATCTTCCTTTTGGCATCTAGAAACTCAAAAACTTTTTGAGCTGGTGCCAAGGAAGCTCATTGCAGTAAACTCAGGTCTGTCATAAAGAGGCCAGCCTCAGGTTTCAGATTCTATCACCGAGAGTTGGTCCTCTCTTTCAGTGCAGTGGGAGTTTATGCTTAAATCAGCACTAGTTCTTTCTGCCTATCAATGGAGAGCGCATTCTTATCCATGGTTTGGAAATTTCCAAAAATTCTAAAGTAAGAATTGCAAAAGTAAGGCTCCTGTAAACTCCTTCCCTTACTTGTGCCCAATGTATTTCTTTTCCCAAAGCCCAGCATTCTGCATGCACATTCATTATATGTTGTTTCCAGCCGATTTACCCTTTAGAAAGTTGTAGCCACAGGAAATGCATGCCCTGGAAGTGACTCAGGCTTTACAATAGCACATATCCTGCATATATAGCCAGGCCAAGGAAAGTTGACCGTGGACTAACCATTGTATCTAAACTAAATCATATTATGAAATTTTTTACTCTCAGAAACATCTGGTCTTGGTAACATTTTGTTAATCTTTTTTAAGAGAACAAACATTTTAAGCTAGCTCATAGCATTTCCCAAGCAGAAGACTTACACTTGACAGGTTCTGATTTTATTGTTTCTGTTTTCTTTTTGATTTCTGCTTCCATCATCAAGTGTAAAGTACATTCCATTCCTTAAGATTTTCTCATTTTTTTCTAAAAGTCTTACATTTTATGTTTAAGTCCATGATCAATTTGAGTTTTTGTTAAAAATGTAAGACCTGGGTCAAGGTTCACTCTTTTGCCAAGGTCTGTTCAATTACTTAAGCCTTGCTTCTTGAAAATCTGCAACTCCTCCCCTGAATTCCTTTCCCACTTTCATCAAATACCAGTTGAGCACAATGGCATAGACCTGTTCCTGGGTGGCCCATGCTGTTACTGACTTGGTATGGATCTTCAAGGATTTTTTTTTTCCAACTACCGCACTATGTTGATTAGCATATATATATGAGCATTCGTTTTATAAAATAGAAGGTTTCTTCAAGATTCTTTCTTTTCTTCACTTTTTAAACACATGGGGCAGTCTTACTACATAGCCCTGGCTCGCATGAAACTCTATGTAAACATGTAAGCATGCTGACTTTAATTCACATAGATTTATTTGCCTGCTTCTGCTTTCCAAATGCTAGAATTTAAGGTGTAAACCACTCATGATTTTTTTTCAAGACAGAGTTTTCACTGTCTAGACCTGGATGTCCCAGAATTCAGTTTGTATGGCAAGCTGGCCCTGAAATCACAGAGATCTGCCTGCTTCTGCTTCTGCCTCCCAAGTGCTGGGATTAAAGGCATGGGCCACCACACCCAGCTGAGATTATTTAATACTTCTTGTTCAAGACTTCTTTAGTACTCTAAAGCTTGTACCTTTCCACATAGATTTTAAAATAATCGTATTGATATATAACAAAATTCTAAATAATATAACTAAGATTATAATCCATGTCAATTTGAGAGGAATCTTTTCTCAGTCGATGGAAACAACATATGACTCCATTGATTTAGATACACTTTTGTCAGTATTTTATACATCCTTTAAAATTGTTATTTTAACTTATTTATGTATGGGCCTATGTGCCAGGTGCACACATGAATGTCAGAGGACAACTTCTGGGAGTTTTCCTTTTTCTATCATGCATATACCAAAGAATAAACTCAGTTTATCAAGCTTGACAGCAAGCCCCATTATCATCTGAAGCATCTACCAGCCCAGGATTTTATACCTGTAAGCATATAAGTTCTGTTCATGTCTAATGTTTATACCTATAGTTGGCCCTCTTTATCTATGATTTATATACCAGAACATTTAATTAACTGCACACTTAAAAATAGCTACAAAAATGCATCTAAACTGAGTATAATGTTGCACACCTGTAATCTCAGCAACTGGGAGGTGGAGACAGAATAATCAGAAGTTCAAAATCAATATCAGGTACATAGCAAGTTCAAGGCCACCTTAACTACATGAGATTCTGCCTTAAGTTATCAAACAATAACAACAAAATTTGCATTTACATTCTCATGTATAGACTTATTTCTTATTATTATTCCCTAAGCAATACCATATGACAGCTATCTAGATAATATTTATGTTGTCTTAGTTACTACAGATAACCTAAAAATTATGTAATGTATATTATATATAAAGGCCTCCTTACATATATGCAAATATACCATATTATCTAAGGGACTTGAGCATCTGTAGATTGGAGGATTTGTGGAGGCTTGTGCTACTAATTCTTCCAATAATACTGTTCTGTCTTCATTTTGTGTTTGTAAATAGCACTTTGTTTTTCATGTTTTTCTATATATTCATTGTTAACATAAGGAATGCATTTGCTATTTATATATTTGGTCTTTTGGTTTGTGACTGTGATTAATTCATTTATAATTTCTAGGATTTGTGGCATTTTCTACATATATAGTTATATCATCTGTGTATAAAGATAGTTTTATTCTTCTTCACCAATTTGTATATTTTTTTCTTGCCTTACTGAAGGGATGGAACTTACAGTACCATGCTAAGAGTAGGAAAATCTAGCATTATTAAACATTAAGGGAGAACACATTGAGCCTTTTTATCATTACTTATGCTATTAACTAAAAGTTTCTTAATTTTTAGTCCTCTACTCAACCAGCAGAACTATTGAAGGGGTGGCTTCTTAAATTTTTGTTTGTTTGTTTGTTTGTTTTGAGACAGGGTTTCTCTGTATAACACCCTTGGCTGTCCTGGAACTGTCTCTGTAGACCAGGCTGGTCTCAGCCTCGAATTGACAGAGATCTGCCTGCCTCTGCCTCCTGAGTGCTGAGATTAAAAGCATGTACCACCATGCCTGGCTGGCTTCTTATTTTTTAACAAAACCATTTACCTATTTACCATTTACTGTCCCCACTTCCTTCTCCCCAGATTGACTGACTGCTCCTCAGTTTCCTTTCAGAAAAAGGGCAGGCCTCCCAGGTATATCAACCCAATATAGCATAACAAGATGTAATAAGTCTAGCTACAAACTCTCATATCAGTGCTGGGCAAAGCAATCCAGTAGGAGGAAAAGGGGCCCAAGAGCAGGCAAAATAGTCAGAGACATCCCCACTTCCATTTGTTAGGAGTCCACAAACGCTCCAGGGTATACAACCGCAGCATAGAGGGCCTAGCAAAGACCCATGCAGTTTTCATGGTTGTCGCTTTGGCCTTGGTGAGCCCCTATAAGCCCTGCTTAGTTGATTCTGTGGGCCGTGTTCTTGTGGTATCCTGACCCTTCTGGCTCCTACAATCTTTCCTTCCCGCCTTCTTTGGGTTTTCTTCTTTCCAGGTTTTGTGACATACTTCAGGGGAGAAAGGCAAGCTCAGAGAACAACCATTCCTGTTTCCTTCGTTTTCAGAAATTCCTTCAGCTTAAAATATTCAGTAAGGCAAGGTGAAACATTTTGTGGCAGCATGGTTTCAGCTCTGCTAATGTATTGTGATATTTGAGTAGCTAATATTTTTTTAGTTTTTTTTTTCAAATAAAAGTGTGTAATGCATATTATTCTCAGAAAAGTTCAGTAGAAACAAGTCCCTCTTCTATTTTTCTGCATGAATAATATATATATATATATTATATATATATATATATATATATATATATATATATATATATACACACACACACACACACACACTTTTTAAGTGTTTGGTAGAATTCCCAGTGAAAACATATATGTCTGGATATTTGGAGACATTTTCACTTAAAATTCAATTTCTCTCTTACAATGCCATCCAAGACTCAGCATCGGCTTGTTTGTACTTGGTAGATTGGGAGGTTTAAGAAACTTGTCTAATGTGAGTTTTCAGATGCTCCCAAATTGTTGGATTTCTGAGCCTAAGGTATTTGTAGTATCCTCTTAGTTTTCTTCTAATGGATGTGATTCTATGGTAAGCTCCTCTAGGTTCACCCGTGTACCATCTCCTTCTTATGTTTGTCATTCTTGCTAAAGCTTCATGTGAATTATTTTTCTCCATAGACTGGGTTCTCTGTTCCATTGACTTTCTATACTATTTTTCTGTGTTAGGTTTTGTTTGTACCTTTGTGTTAACTTTTAGTCATTTGTTTGAATTTCTCACTTTTGTACTCGTTTCTTGAAGAGATTAACAGTACTGAATTTTAAGGGAAAATTATGACACAAAAGTTAGTGTTACAAACGCATCCTTTCTGCTTTCCATTCCACATATTTTAATGTTATTTATTTTTCCACTTTGAATGTGTTCCCAGAATTTATTTTAGAGCAGTTTTGGGTTCACAGCACAATTAAGCAGAAGGTCCAAAGATTCTCATATACCCCTGCCTTAACACATGCATAACTTCTTGCACCAGGTTGGTATCATTTACTATAACTGAGGAGACTTCACCAACACACTATTATCAACTAAATCTATAGTGGACATTAGCATGTATTCCTGCTATTACATAGTCTCTGTGCTTGGACAGATTTAAAGTGACATGTACCCACCGGTATGCATCATACATAGTAATTTCAGTTCCCTAAAAATGTTCTTTGCTATGCTTTGCTAGCCTTCTCTCCCCTCAGTCTCTTGGAAACCACTGATAGTTTAAACTGTCTCCATAGCTCTGTCTTTCCCTGGGTGTTAGAATCACAGAGTATGTTGTTCTTTTTTTCTAATTGATTGACCTCTTTTCCCTTAATACTATGCATTTAAGTTGTTTCAATGTCTTTGCCTAGCTTCAGAGCTCATTTCCTTCAACACCGAGTAATCCTATCCCACATTCTGAAGGTACTGCAGGTTATATACTCATATAACTAAGAACAGTTTGTTGTCTTCCATGCTTTGACAATTATGAATAAATTTCCTATAAACATAAGGTTAAGACAATGTTGCAGTACTGAAATAAAATACCCGAGGCAGGTAACTACATAAAGAGAAGTGATTTCTTTTTATTTTGGTTCTGGAGGTTCCTGTCTAAGATCAGGCAGCCCTAGGGGTTTGACCTCTGGCAAAGGCAGTGCATAACAAAAGAGTGTGTAGAAGGGAAGGACTGAAACAGAGGAGCAGATGAGATAGGCACAGGTGTTTACAGGCCTATGAGTTAATATCTTTGGAAAAATTTAAAGAAAAAAGTGCTGGTGTGTTAGTTAAGTGGTCAATATGGGTGAGTACTGCTCCATATTCGTGTCAGCATTTGGGGCTGTCAGTCGTTTGAATTTTAACTCTCCTAAGAAATGTCTTATAGACTTTTGTTATTATTATGATTTTTACATTCCAAGTGATATATGATGTGGGGTATTTTCTGCATGTATGTTTACCATCTACATATCTTCTTTAAAGAGTTTTCTGTTAAGAACTTTAAGTCACTTTTAAATTATTTTGTTATTGTTGAGTTTTAAGAGTTCTTTTACATATTGGATAACTGTCATTCATTTGAGATGTCTTTTCTGTTTTCCGAGTCTGTGTTCTATCATTCCATTCTATTCCTAATATGTCTTATAGAATAGAATTTTAAATTTTTTTTAATGAATCTAGTTTGTTATACTTTATCACAACCATACACAAAGGATATCTACATTTTATCTTCTATTTCCTTCTAGACTTTTCGTTTGGCATTTTACTTTTAATTCTATGGTAAATTTGAATTAATTTCTATGACAGGTATAAGACCTGTGCCTGAATTATTAATAATATTTTATGTGAATATATCTACTTGGTTCAGTGGCATTTGTCAAAAATAACTTTTTTCTTTGTCTCTTTACCCTTGTTCCTTGTTATTAGGCAGTACTATATTTTATTGATAAATGTGATTTTATCATGACTCTTGAAGGTAGGTGTAATCAGTCTTTGAATTTTGGTTTTTTTATTGGTTATTTTATTTATTTACATTTCAAATGTCCCTCCTTCCTGGTCCCCCCCCAGACCCCCTATTCCATCCCCCTTCCCCTGCTTCTATGAGGGTGCTCCCCCACCCACCCACCTACTCCCACCTCACTGCCCTGGTATTACCCTACAAGGAGGCATCAAGTCTTCACAGGACCAAGGGTCTCCCCTCCCAGTGATGCCAGATAAGGCAATCCTCTGCTACATATCCAGCTGGAGCCATGAGTACCCCCTGTGTACTCTTTGGTTGGTGGTTTAGTCCCTGAGAGCTCTGAGTGGTCTGATTGGTTGATACTGTTGTTCTTCCTATGGGGTTGCAAACGCCTTCAGCTTGCCCTAACTTCTCCAGTGGGGTCCCTGTGCTCAGTCCTATGTTTGGCTGTGTATATCCTCATCTGTATTGGTCCAGCTCTGGCAGAGCCTCTCAGGGACAGCTATACCAGGCTCCTGTCAGCAAGCGCTTTCTTGGCATCAGCAATAGAATCTAGGTTCAGTGTCAGCAGATGGGATGGATCCCTAGGTGGGGCAGTCTCTAGATGACCTTTCCTTCAGTTTCTGCTCTACTCTTTGTCCCTGCATTTCCTTTTGACAGGATGAATTCTGGATAAATATTTTTGAGATCGAAGGTGGTCCCATCCCTCAACTGGGGCCATGTCTATCCATTGGTATGGTTTCTACAGGTTCTATTCCCCTTTGTTGAGTACTTCAGCTAATGTCCTCCCTACTGGGTCCTGGGAACCTCTTGGGTCCCTGGCATCTGGGACTTTCTAGTAGCTGTTCTTTACTACTAATATTATGTTGGACTATTCTAGGTCATTTGCCCAAAGCAAGTAAAGGAACGTCTAAAGTGCAGAGAGCAGATAAGCACACAGAATCATGACATCTAACAGAAGGAAACTATTACAGGAGTCATTGTTGTAACTCAGTAACTTACAAATGATTGGCCCTTTAGCAATAGAGAATATGTATCTTATATTCCCGCCTAGCAAAATCATCTGAGAACTTTCTAGAAATGGAAAATCTCAAGCCCCAACCCAGATTTGATGCCTCAGGATCCTGGGAGATAGACAGCATTTTGCTTTTTAATAAGTTCACCAAGTCATTCTAGTGCATGATCAAGTTTGAAAAGAATTGGTTTATGATTGGTTGGATAAATATGTGCTTCTAGACTTGCCTTTAACAGGTCTCAGCAATATCTGTTTCTAAGAGAGGGTAATTATAGCGGTGTGCCCATTGTTGCATATTACATGGAAGCAGTATGGGAAAATGCTTATAAAATGCATACAGTTCCTTGTAAGTATACTTTCAGTCTCACATGTATACAAAATATCCCAAGAGAGAGGAATGGAAAGTGAAGGGACAAAGGGAGCAGTTGAGGTAGAGACCTAATATAGAGTTTAGTGTGAAGTCTTGAAAACAAATTCAAACTGATTTGACAGAGTAATGCATGGTAGGAGACAGTGGCAATGGGAAAACACATAATGACTACTTACCGTAAGTGAGTTATTATTACCTTAGTCCCTGGGACTAGTCAGTTTCTTTAAATGGGTAGATCTAAGCCATTTCATTCTTGTGGTCTTTCGTGCAAGACTTTGGCCTGAGTGAACCTAACAAATTGTGGACTTTCTGTGCCAACCATCCTGTTTCCCACTTCACAGTGTGACTATTGCTAAATCTCTTAAAGTGCTTGCAATTTCTCTAAATAGTGAAAGCTGTGAACGACTCTCAGCCCCAGAGTCTTCTCCAGGAGGTATCTCTCCTGAATCATGCCAGCACTTTACCCCTGGAATGGGAGGTACATTGCTGCATTAGCGAGCAGCGTTCTTCAGCTTCACATTGTTGCTGGAGCCTGAAGACTTTAGGAATAAAGGAGTCTCAGATTTTCAGCAGAGGAGAGAACAGGCAAGGAATTAAACATGAACGAAGGGATCTCTTTGTGTTAATGTACACTGCTCTCCCTCTTTCCCTTCTCCTCAAGATTTTCTAACTCTTAAGTATTGGAGCATGTTTTGTGACATTACCACAAAATGTGACTTTGATGTAATATTTATGACTCATTGGCAGTAATTCCTCTGTAACGATTAACACCTGGCTTATTGTAGACCTCGTCTAAGGCAATGCAGACTACAAAAACTTCTTACTAGAATGAAATGTAGAGATCACATCTTATGAACTAAGTTGAGGTTTGAGAATACCAGTTAGTGGAAAGCAAGTTTCTTGACTAGACCCTATTCCAGATATATCAAAACTGAATAATAACATTTTCCAAAAGGTCATTTTCTTTAAGTTTGCTTTTTAACTTTTGAGTTAAACATGTGCTTTTTATAATGTTCCAAACCAGTATGGTGACTTTCAAACCATCAATAGACTGGCAGGCATTTGGGTACCACACTTTTCCTTCCTTGATGGCAGTGGATATGCCAATCAGCTAAATAGCAGCAGTTAGGAAACTAAGAAGGTAATTGCTGCAAGCCTCCCTATGATAATGTGATGAAAAGCTCCTGTCATGACTATAAACATGCTGTGTTAACTGGCCGAAGTCGGTCTGCCGAACTCCAGATCTCAGGACCATAGTAACAGACCACACACCAATGAATTTCACATTTGAGTGTTGGGCTATATTCTCTGACTTTTGGCCAATAAATCTTGGGGTTGTAATCTGAAAAATACTTTCTCCCACTCTAGAGGGACACTTTTTGGAACCCTTTTATAACATTGGTTGAAGGGGGTGGGTTGAATGTTGCATCTGTACGTGTTTTCTGTGCTAATCTGAGAGCTGGATTCAACCCCAGGACTTGGGTCACTTCCACACAGAGATCTCATTGTGAGTGGGAGGAAAATGGCAGCTTCTCAGCTGCACTTTGAAATTCTGCATTAAGAAAAAACCAGCAAGTATTCATAAGCCTCTTATTTAATGAATGAATCCTTTGTATTTACATCCTTCACAATTCCGGGAACAAATAGGGTTTAGTTGCTAGAAAGTGAAAAACTTCAAGCTCATCAGAATGGGGGGAATAGGAGGCAATTTTAGATGAACACTGGCAAAGGCTCCATCCCAATTCCTTGGTACCTGCTCCTAAGGGCATGCCAATCAGTCCTTTCTTTTGCAGTGTCTCCACCTCCAATTTAGGTCATCATCTACAAATACCAACAAAATGGCAACTAGGATAACTCTGTATGCAGCTGGTGTGCTCACTGAAACTGAGAAACAAAGGGAGGAAACAGCTAGTGGTTCTTGGTAATTGGCAATTGCCAATGAATGGCTTGACAGCTTTCTGCCACGTGCCTCATTCTTGCTCCTTCCCCTTTTTATCTAATATTGCTGTTTACTTCTCAAGAGTGAGCAAATAATGAAGAAGACAGTTTAAAGATGCAGTATTACCAGGAAGATCCCACAAAAAAAATTTTTTTTTGAGTTGCTAGGATTTCAAATTGGAAATGAGAGATTCATTCTTGGGTTCTCCCCACTCGTAAGAGGACTTTCAAGAAACTCTTCAATATTAATTAGCAGGCTGTGAATTTGGTTCTATGCAATTATGATGAGCCAGTTTTCGAAGTATGAAAGAGCTAAGTTATCATATTTTTGAATTACTCATCTAGAAGCCTGAATATTTTTGTATTTCCATATTTCTTGGGTAGCACTTAATTTAATCTTAGCCCCATTTCTTTCAATAAACCATTGTTGCATCTCATAAGCAGCACAGCTTCTTCCTCTAACTCATCTCCCCGTGAAATTGGTTTAATGAAGCAGAAAGGTATGAAGCATTAGCAACAGTGGAATCCATGTGTAGCACTTCATTTTTCAGAGGCACTCACATTTCTACCCTAATTTATAAAATCAGCACACAAATGATTTTTATCACGGCCATTACATCAGTATAAATTACTGCCTTTTCTATAACACGGCAGTTAGTCAAACTGTGAAATGATATCTATTAGTCAAGGGACGGGGGGAGAGGTAGGAAAGAGTTAGTGAAAATGAGGGCTGATGGTTGTCTTACAGAAATACTAATATTAATTTACCATAATGAACACTGATGGGGTATTTTGCAAATGTAACAGATGAAAATTAAATGTACAAAGTGAAGCAAATAGGTCAATTTGTTCAGGACAAAGAAGAAGACTTTCAATAAACAAACGGTACTATGTAGAGACAGGCACAATGCAATTAGTCAGGCACTCCTGTCCGATGGGCAGGCTAGAGCCACCCTACTCAGGAGTCACTGTTGTTCTCTTCCTCGTGGGTGTCTTCATTTATCTCATTGTAGGAGCTGTCAACCTGGTTTTCTGCCCTTCAGCTTCACCATGTCAAACACCATTGCCAGGCTTCTTTGGAGGCACACACAGTGGCATCATCTTGTTTACTACTACCACCTAGGTCGTTTGCCACCACTTACTTGCCCCTTTCCAATTATGCAACCTCAGTCAACTGACCTTGCTAATAGGGCCATATATCTCGCCCAAGTCATGAATTGCTTATAGTAAATTAATTGAGGTCTATTGTTAAAACCCATTAATTTAATGTTCAACAAACTATAATTATTGTATGAGATATCAAAGTATATTAGATTTAAACCTCTTTTTCCTTTATTGTAATTAAAATGTGTAAGACCTGTTACCACTATGGCACACCACACTTTCTGATTTTGTTATAGGTGGAAAGAGAAAAGAATACTGACAGTACCAAAATTATTTGAGCAAGTATTTTCTGCCTGATTCTGACCAAGGTTGATGCTTATGATTCTTTCTTCCATAAGCCGTAGAGTAGTGCACTCTTTTTTGAAAACCCAAAAATCATAATTCCATATTTAAATAATCCTTAATACCATGTAATCACCACCCAACCCACAACCCCAACCCCCCCATAACCCACCCCCCCCCCACCCCTCCTTCCCCCCACCTCACTCCCCCCCTCCCCCCCCCCCCTCCCCCCCCCCCCCCCCCCACGGAACCTCTCCCCACAACCCCCTCTGGACCCCCCCCCCCCCCCCCCCCCACCCCTCCTCCCCCCCCCCCCCCCCCCCACCCCCCCCCCCCCCCCCCCCCCCCCCCCCCCCCCCCCCCCCCCCCCCCCCCCCCCCCCCCCCCCCCCCCCCCCCCACCCCCCCCCCGCCCCCCCCCCCCCCCCCCCCCCCCCCCCCCCCCCCCCGAGATTCATTCTTGGGTTCTCCCCACTCGTTAAGAGGACATTTCAGAAGAAATCACTTCAAATATTACTTAGCAGGCTGTGATTTGGTTCTTTGCACTTATGATGAGCCCAGTTTTCGAAGTATGGAAAGAGCCTAAGTTTATCATATTTTTGAACTACTATTAGAAGCCTGAATATTGTTGTATTCCATATTTCTTGCGAGTAGCACTTAATTTTAATTCTTAGCCCCATTTCTTTCAATAAACATCTGTTGCTAGTTCTCTTAAGCAGCACAGATTCTTCCTCTAACTAATCTCCCCGTGAAATTGGTTTAATGAAGCAGAAAGGTATGAAGCATTTGAAACAGTGGAATCCAGTGGTACATCTTTTACAGAGGCACTCAATTTCTACCCTATTTTATAACAATCAGCACACAATTGATTTTGTCACGGCTCATTACATCAGTATAATTATCTGCCTTTTCTATAACACGGAAGGTTAGTTCAAACTGTTTGAAATGATATCTAGTAGTCTCTGGGCGGGGGCCGCCGAGAGGACCCGCTAAAGGATAAGAGTATATCGTGTCGAAAAGTTGAAGGCTCGGCCCCGCTGATGAGTTTGGGGTGGTTCGTCTTACTGAACATTACTCAATATTCAATTTTACCATACACAATGACACTTGATGGGGTATTTTGCCAATGTAACACGATGGAAACTCCCATCTACTAACACCCATGTACAACATTTTGTGACAGAGCAAAATAATGCACGGCGCTTTAAGTCAATGTGGGGCATGGCACCAAAAGATCCAGATAGACCTACCTGCATATAGCAAAGAACCTTGAGTACTCCCTACGGTAAGTAGACTCTAGCGGCTACAACTGCAAACTTACGTCCAGGACACACTCCGTGTCCGATCCTCAGCGTTGCTGCTTCTTCATGAGCGCAGCGGACCTGCGCGTCTTGAATTCGACGGCCACGCTCGGCCCAACTACTCCAGGTCCGTGAATCCATAAAGGGCGGGCTTCGCCTTTTCCTGGTCCGCCTGTCGGACGGGCCGTCTTTTTGATCTACATCTCCCAACGTTGTCTTCTGGTATCTGACCATCTGCGATGCGACGCTCTAATCTACTGTGCAACCCTGGTTTTCTGCCTTCCCACATAGGATGACGCTCGCACATGTAAACCACACACTTCGCCCAGTTTGGGGCCTTTCTTTCGGCAGTATTTTAGGCAGCTTAGGCGCACGTGCACGGGCACGACACCACCCCCCAAAGCTGCGCTCCCAGCTATCTTGTTTATACTACCACCTAGGTCTTTGCCACCGATACTTACTGCCCCTTTCCATTATGCAAACCTCAGTCAACTGACCTTGTTAAGATGGGGGCCATTATGATCCTCATGCACCAAGTCAGTGAAGTTGCTTATAGTAAAGTTTGATTTTTGTGTTATTGTTCAAAACCCATTAAGTTTATTGTTCAACTAACTATAATTATTGCTGTGAGAGATCAAAGTCATATTAGAATTTAATAAGCTCTTTTTTCTTGTGTTGTAGATTAACCACTAGTAAGACCTGCTGTTACCACTATGGGCTACACACACCACACTTTCTGATTTTGTTATATAGGTGGGAATGTGAAATAGAAATACTGGACAGTTGCCAAATAAGAAAATTATTTGAGCAAGTATTTTGTGTTTCCTAGTCTCAGTGATTCTGTCACATGGTTTGATGCTTTTGATTTCTTTCCATTCACCTTAACAAGGCTGTAGCAGTAAGTAGCACTCCTGATTTTTCTAGAAAACCAATCAAACCCAAGCTCCGGGAGGTTAGGTAAGTTCCCACGTATTATACCTAAGGTTTGGGTGTCCAGGATACAGTCTGTCTACACGAGCTATTGTCCTATTATAGACACTTGGATTAAAAAGGTGAGATGGCTTGTCCTAAATTAAATATACTTCAGATCTTCATTTCCTCATCTGCAAAACAGAGGTGATGATGACGATGACAGGCTAGTTATGGTTTATATTGTAACTACTTCCTAAAAGTAATGGACAATCACTTGGTCTCCAGCTTATATTTTGTTTCAAGACACCAGAAATTTTAGGAGGTAGGACCAAGAAGTTGGTCGATGGGTAAATGCCTTTGAGGGGTATGCATATTTTTCCCCATCCCTTCCCATCTGCCCCTCAGCTTCCTGGATTTCATGATGTGGGTTTCCTCCTTCATCACATATGCTTATTGCTGTGATTTTCTGCATTGCATCACTCCCAGAACCCAAAGAGCAAAGTATTCCTGAAATGAAGACTTGGAAACCAGGAGTCAAAGGAAATCTTTTTTCTTCTTCTTTTTCCGCCACAGAAATGGCAAGCTAAAACAAAGCAAAACAAAATAAAAATAAAACAAAAACAAAATAACCCACACACAATGTGTTTCTTAACAGAGTACCTAGAAGAATTATATAAACTAATGTATATAAAAATGCAACAGAATGTTTGGCAGATGGTTACAGGTGTTTGTGTGTGTGTGTGTTATGCATGTACACACCTAGAAAGAGAGAGGTAACATAAATAAACAGGTACCAAATATTGTTTTATTGCTGTCTAAGATTCTTTGTAGCATGGAGTCCAGCATGGTACTTGTTTAACTATTTGGGGCTTGAGGCAAGTTAAGTTAAACCAATAGATGGAAGACAGAACATCGGAGGAGCTCAATGAAGTTCAATCTTAGGAGGGAAAAAAAAAAAACAGAGCAAGCACCCTACTGTGGGACCAAGGAAATTAGGAATATGGACAGTAGAGAGCTACTAGAAAGTGAACTAAAGCTAGGACCCAACAGTTAGGCTAGAAGAGCATATTCAAAATGGCACTGTGGTTAAATAAGACATTATGGAGTATAAAGCCCACAATAGTCATCATCTCTTTATTTTTTGTATAAAAAACCTATTCTAGCCCCAGTCTAAAACCACTGGCAAAATATATTTCCCATGACTTAGAACCAAGAACAAGTAGTTGAGGAATTAGGGATTGAAATGTTTTTCTATGTTAACATCTAGAGAAAAGATGTTCCTTCTTTAGATGAAGATGAGTAATAAAATCAGAAGGCTAAGTGTGTCTGAGAGTGTGCGTGTGCATGTGCGTGCATGCACGTGCGTGTGTGTATCTGTACGTATGCAGGTAAATGGAACCTTGCACGTGTTGCTAGACAAGAACATCACCACTAAATAGTATTCCTATACTTTATTTTTCAGTTTTTATGCTTACTTTCTGTTATTGATTTCTAGTTTTCGCTATGGTGAAAGAAGATTCAGTGTACAATTTCACTTTTTGAATCCTTTGAAACTTGTCATATGCCTTCACATGGCCTGTCTTCTGTAATATTTCATGTTGACTTGAGAAGAATTTTTTCCTTTCATCAAGTGGTGCTTTGTACATTCCGTGTATCTGTGAGGTCTATGTTGCTGGTGTTGTTTAAGTTCCCCGTTTCCTTGTCAATCTTCAGTTTATGTGTTCTATTCATTAGTTAATTGAGATATTGAAGTTTCCAATTATTGTTGCACAGCAGTCTGCTAACCCCTTTGAGTCCACCAGTTTCTCCTTCCTTTCAAACATTACAAACAATAATTGTGTTCCTTTTCAGTTCCTTCTGCCCCTGATGTTGTTATTGTCGCACATTTATATAGGCAGAAAAGACTGAGAATTAGTGCTTTGTGAATTTATTTTGTAAATTACACTGGGGAATAAGAGGATATAAAAACTAAATACAATATTTGTCTCATTTTCGTTTATTTATTTAGTCATCTTTAATGTTGTCCTTTATTTCTTTGACTTTGAATTACTCTCCTACTTCTCAATTTAAAAATTTACTACACAGCTATAGTAATCAAATAAATTGATAGAGGTATAGATTAATGAATTAGAATTCAGAGTATGGATATGCATTGTTGTCAGTGGAATTTCAATACAAATGCCAATGTTTAATTAGTTAAGAGTTACATTTGTGATAAATGATGCCTGAATGACTATATAATCTAGATACAAAGATCAAATTTGGATTTCTAAAAATTAATGCAAAAGGAGGCCAAGGACAAAACATAAGTATAATAATTAATAAAACACATAGAAGAAAACTTTAGGAGTAAATTTTCACGTCTTGTATTTGGTGATTCTTAATTATGTTACAAGACACAAATAGTAAAATAATGAAAAGATAAGATACAATTCATGAAGATTTATAACTTGCAATTCAACATACACTATCAGGTGTTTTAGAAAGGCAAGCTACAAAATGAAAGAAAGTATTTGCAAATCATATATTATGTAAAGGTTTAATAACTATGTAAAGAGCACCAAAAATTAACAACAAAGAGTCCAACAACCCAATTAAAGAGTGAAGAAAGTAAGTCAACAGTACTTCAAATGATAGACACCACACACACACACATGCATGCATGCACATACTAAACTGATGGTAGGAGAGCAAAGTGTGTTGCCCTCCCACCCCCTGGAATACACTTTGCTACTTTCCTTTAAACTTACATGTAGAAAATATTCCAAATGACTACTGACTGGTGATTGGTGAAGAGAGAGAAAGAATTTGACATAGCCATACAATTGAATTTGTGAGATATGGAAAGGAGCTACACCGGCATCTTTTACAACGAGAATGTGCCTCCACAATATTATGACGAGTGCAAGAAACCAGAGAAAACTTACTTGTTGTTCTCTAACATACACAATAATTCTTTTACATTATTAAGAAAGAGAAAGTGTGTGTGTGTTTGTGCACATGTGTGCACGTGCATGTGCATGCGTGCATATGTTATATAATATATGTGGATATCATAAGACAACATGCAGGAGTCAGTTCACTCCTTCTATCATGTAGATTCCAGTGATTAAATGAATTTAGGTTGTTAGGTTCAGTGATAAAGTATCTTTAATCTCTGGTCCATACACACTCTTTAAAAATGTTTAATCTTCTATTGTGTGAATTTTAGAGCAATTAGTAATCCTTCTGCCTGCCACTCAAAGAAATAGATGAATAGAAATAAAATTAATTAGAATCCTCTCGCAGTAGTCTAAATGAGAGAAGGTGGTGGTCTGAATTAAGATGATGACAGTGGGGTGCAGGAAAAGATGATGGTTACTTAGGAAACACTGTGTATAGGACAGAGCACTTGCTCACACAGAAGAATAATGGCTGCTGCATTTTGAGGCAAGGCAAACGGAAATATCATCTACAAAGGATGTATTAGAGAGGCTCTGGCTTATCCACTGTCACAAAATGAGCCTGTAAGAAAAATGACCACTTTCTTATTGCTATAATGTCTAGTTCTGGAAGGGGAACTTTCATGTAATGCAGAAAACGTAAGTGCTGACTTACTATCACTGAAGTATTTCCAAAGACTGCATAATTGGCCACTTATTTGCACCAATTTTAGCATTTGTATTTAAAATTTTAAAGTTTTAGCTATAATTATATTCTTATATGGTCATTCTCTTCTCTGAAACTTCTGCCCCTCCTTAAGTGTACTACATCCCAATAAAATACTATCAAGTATTGACAACCCTAAAATACCCTAAAGACTCCACACCACAACCTGGTGAACATGCCATGGTTCTTTCTTGCAGTCTAGTTATAGATTTCTGTTGCCTCATGGGTTTTAGTATGAGTGGGATATGAACAATTCAGAGCACCCTTTAAGTATAGGAATAAGTAGAAGGGGGTGGGCAGGAGGAAGGAGACAAAGCACAGGACCTATGGAGGGGCTAAGGGGGTGTCTTAATCCCAGACACTAAGAGTCAGTGGGGGTGGGGAACAGCTAAACCTCAGCTGCTGGAGAGGAGGAGCCAGGACCTTTTGTCTCATAATGTATGGAAGAGTGTGTGCATGTATGTGATGCTGATGATTAAATGGTACATGGTATCAGGGAAAATTATCAGCATTGATGCTGATTAGGGATGCTGAGGAACTAATAGTAAGAAAGGAAACTAGAAAAATTGGTCTGGGTGTGGAAAAGTAATACTAATTACAATCATTTATGCGAACTGCTTACCATTTATGACTAATTACCACCCAACACAAATAACCATTAGGTATATCATTAAATATGTGTCAGATTAACTTTGTTGTCAGTTTTATTTGTGATTAGAACAGTAAACTCTGCATGTATGCTGGGACTTAATAGTTTGTTGTTCATGCAAGCACGACTGTCAGTTCATAATTTGAAGGAAAAAAAAAAGAAAAAAATTCACATTATGTTAGGGCTGGAGCATGGCAGGCGTTGAATTCCAGGCTAAGCAGTTTATGGTTAATTTGGGAGACAATGGGGAACCCTTCCAGAATAATCAACAGGGGAGTTACATGATCAGTGCTGTACTTTAGGAATCAAAGATTGGCAGAAGTGCAAGATTCTTTAGAGATTACTCACACAGTGGTCACCAGCCAGGAGGCACTGGCAGTCACATGGGGACTCCAGAGGGATTGTCGAGACTTGAGAAGCCTAGAGGGATTCATGCTCTTCTCCATATTAAGGCTGAACAGATCAACTACAATGTCAATATGTTTGCTTTAGGCTGGAGTTAATCACACAGATGCTCCCGTTGGGAGAATTGATTGGAAATTGTGATAAATAAGTGGTACAAGTTTTTAATAGTAAAACAAGCTAATTGTTTCTCAACAAGTGAGACATTTCATAGTGAAAAGGTACACAATTTAGAAACAAAACAAAGGAAATCCTGGGTGATAAAAAAAAAAGTCAAGAGCCACTATTATAATCCAAACAAATTGTTTCATCTATAGATGGGAAAACACAAGCTAGAGCTAGATGTAAGTTGCTTTACAACAAGACAGATAAGCAAGAAAGTTGAAGGAAACTAACAAACAGAAAATGACTTTAGTGTTAGGTTGAGGTTCCTATTCAGGACCATTGATTGAAGAAGAACCAGAAATTAAGAATCATTCCAAAATGGCAGCATGAGGCATTATTAGCAGAGACATAGAAAAACGCAAAAACAAACAACAAAATCTATAAACCATAGCTTTTCTTTCATACCACCTGATAGTGTGCTGGCTAGTTTATTTTCTACATTACACAAGCTAGGGGATGTGTCCTCATCTGGGATGAGGTCATCTTAATTGTGAAAATGTCTCCCTGAGATTGGTCTGCAGGCAAACCTGTAGGGCATTCTCTTGATTATTAATGTGGGAGGGCCCAGCTCATGTAGGTGGTGCCACCCCAAGGCTGGTGGACTTGGATGCTACAAGCAAGCAAGTTGTACAAGTCATAAGGAGCAAGCCAGTAAGCAGCACTTCTCTATGTATTCTGCTTCAGTTCCTGCCTCCAGGATCTTGCCTGGACTTCCCTCAGTGATAGACTCTGATAATGAACTGTAAGCTAAAATAACCCCTTTCCTCTCTAAGTTGTTTTGGTTGTGCTATCTTGTCACATCAGGAGAAACCTAACAAAGGCATAGTGTTTTGTTTTGTTATAAAAAATACTCCATGTAACCTGTAATTACTTTTGATTATTCATTTCAGAGAACTGAAAACCAATGTCCACACAAAGACCTAAACATAGAGGTTTATAGATACCTCATCTTGAATTGCTTCAAATTGGAAAGAATCCAAATAATCATTAATGGGTGAATAGTTAATCTGTAGTATATTGATACCATTGGATATTATTCAGCAAGAGAAGAAAAACTATGAAAGCACACCACAACTCAGATGAGACAGTAGCAATGTACACAATGTGAGAAAATTCAGTCACAAGGGGGAAAGCACACTTTTATAATGTTTAGAGTATACAATGTTTTAAAAAGAAATAAAGTAGTGGCTTGGTTTGGAGATAAGTAAATGGGCAAAGAAGGAGGTGAATGCGGTTATAATAAGACAACATAGGGATCTTTGTGGAAATAGAGCTGTCATATTGGCTGTGCTCATAGATATCCTATATGTAATAACATTCTATAAAACTAAATATCCACATGCTTACACAAATAAGTACAAGTCCAACCAGAGAAATCTAGGTAAGGTTGGTAGAAAATGATAATATAGTCTATGTACATGCATAAGAAAACTCAGGGTTATCAAGATATCATCTCCACCTTAGCCAATAGATTCAGCATGATGCTAACCAAAACATTAGCAAGTTATTATTTTTAAAATATTAAATTTACATGTGTGTATGTATAGGTCAAGGACAACTTTCCTGAGTTGATGCTTTCCTTCTTCCATGCGGGTACCAGAGAACAAACTTGGGTCATCAATCTTGGTGGCAAGTTCCGTTACCTACTGAGCCATCTTTCTGGCCTTTGGCAAGGTATTTTGCGAACACTTTGTTAGAAAGCTAAAGTTACCCAATTTCAAGACTTATTATAAAAGCATAATAATGAACATTAGGTTGGTATTGTCAAAAGAACAGACCAAGAAATTAGGGACACAAAACAGGCCATAATGTTTCAAAGCTCTTTTCTTTATGTCATCTATGGCAAACATTTGGTTTTGAGCTGATTATTTTTCATACCTACAATTTCACACAATTTGTAGAATAAATTTCCATTATCCACTTCTACAAAATAGAAAGACATCCATATAAATACAGTCAACTGATCTTTGACTAAGGAATAATGGCAGTTCAGTGGAGGGAAAAAGGTCTGAGTCAAGTAGACATCCTCATGCAAACAAAATTAATGATAAGCTGGTCATAGGAGCCTGCAATTCTACTCAGAGATGTACAAATGACTAATAAACACAAAAAGGTGCCCAACATCATTAACTGTTAGGAAAATGTAAATCAAAGGTATAGTGAATTACTCTCTCACCCCTGTTACGGTGACTGCACTTATCAGCAAGGAATGAGAAGTGGAACTCCCCTGCTGTGCAGGTAGAAAGCAAGAGGATCAGGAGTTTAAGGCCATCTTCACATATATGCAAATGTGAGTTCAGCCAGTGCTGTGTGAAACCTGATAAACAATAGCAATAGTAACTTCTATAGCAATCTTACCCTGTAGATGTAGAAGTACAGCACAAAATCTATAAAACTCTTGTAACACCAGAGAAAAATCTAGGTGATCTTTGGTGTGAAGATGACGTTTTTAGGTACAGCACTGTAAGTATGATTCATGAAAGAACAAACTGATAAGCTAGACCCCATTTCATTTAAAAGTCTTTCTTTACAACAAAAAAAAAAAAAAAAAAAAAAAAAAAAAAAACAAGAAAATGAAAGGGTAAGTCATAGATGGGTGGAAAATATTTACAAAATGTGTATCTGATAACAAACAGTATTCAAAATATACAGGGACCTCTTAAAAACTCAAAAAAAAAAAAAAAAAATTCCAAAAAACCCAAGACAACAAACAACCCAGGTGAAAAATGAGCAAAACATCTGAAAAATGCTCAGTGAGATCTGACATTAGTGAACTACAAATTAAAACAACAAAGAGACACCATGACACACATATTAGAATGGCTCAAATCCAAAGTGCTGACACCTAATGTGGTCGTACAAGAGCACTGCTCATTCGTTGTTGGTAGAAATGCAAAAATAATCTGATTATGAATATTATCCTGATCCCCCAAAGAAATCTTGTACTCATTAGCAGTAAATCCCTCTCCTCTCATTCTCTCCCAGCTCTGGGCAACCACTAATCTACTTTCTGTCAGTGTAGACATGCCTATGCTGGATGTGGTATGTATGAAATGACATACAGCCTTTGTGAGTAATATAGTTCCGCTTACAAAAATGTTTTCAAAAGGAATACACACTGATTCCAGAACGGTGGCACATACCTGTAAGGTCAACAGTCAGGAAGCTGAAGCAGGAGGATTGCTGTCAACTGGAAGCTACTCTCAGCTATATAACCAATACCTGGCCAGCCAAAGCTGCACAGTGAGACCCTTTCTCAAAAAAACAAAACACACAGGAGAACAGATTAATCCACGATGTAGCATGGATGACTCCTATTCCGTTTTTCTATTCCGTGTTAAAAAATATCAAATTCGTCATATAGTTATTTTAAACTGTGGCAGTAAGTTAACATTGTTTTGAAAACACTACCATCATCTATGTCTAGGAGCTTTATCTGTAACCACTAAAAAATAATTCGCTATGTTAGTCAAGGGTCTCTATAGAGAAATAGAAGCAAAAGAATGGACATATATTTCCATAAGGCATTTATTGCTTTGGCTTAAGGGATACAATCCAAGCAGTCTGGAGGAATTCTGAAGGGCCACAGGTCTTTAGTCTGTGTTGAGAGATCTAAGAGATTGGATCCAAGGTCAGTGGAAGTGAGCAATCAAGCAGCTCACCCTTTTCCTCTGACCTCTAAAGGCTGCCGGAAGTATTCACTCTGGGAGAAGGTCTACTCAGTTAGTCACTCCTGAACACACCCTCACAGAAACCCTAGCACCCAAAGGTGTGTCTCTTAATTGATTCCGAATCTAATCAAGCTGACAATCAAGATTAACCTTCACACTTCCCTTTCCTTTCTTCCTTTAGCTCTTCCGGTTTGTCTCAAGGAGTAACAGACATACAGTGTAGGTGTAAAAGGAGCTCTGGGATGATTAATCTCATGACGGATTGGTTGCATTGATAAATGCCTAGATTATTAGATGTGTCTGTGAGGACATTTCCTGAGAGAATCAGCTGAGGGGAGTGTCCTGTCCTGACTGTGGGTGACACCATCCCATTGTCTTAGGGCTTCAGAAAGAATAAAGGAGCGTGGACAGAAATCTAGCCAACAAAGACATTCTTTTTGCTTGTTGAAGGGCACGACATGAGCAGCTCCCTTTCCCCACTCTAAATGGGAATGTTTGAAACTGTGAGCCCAACTCAAATGTTCTTTTAAGTTGTTTCTTCCAGCATTTTGTCACAGTAGTGAAAAAGGAGCTAGCAAAAATGAGGTACTTTCATACATCGGTGCAGTATACACTGACCATGTTTGAGCGACTTTGTCACCGTTTCTCCTGCACACTTTTTCATAGCATATAGCAGTCAGTACTCTATATTCAGGTCAACTTTTCTTTACCTGCCCTGTATATAAAAAAGAACTTGTACTTATATGTTTGTGCCCGGCTCTCTTCACTTAATCCATGTTGCTACAAATGACAGGGCTTCATTCTTCTTGTTTTTTTTTGTATTTGAATAATCATCCAGTGTGTGTATGTGTGTGTGTGTGTGTGTGTGTGTGTGTGTGTGTGTGTGTGTATGAGTGAAACTTTCTCTATTCATTTATCGATTGATGGGCACATAGGCTGATTCCAAATCTTAGCCATTGTGAACAGCAATAAATACCATTTTGCTCAAAGCTAGGCTTGATCATGTAGGACTATCATACTAGCTAAGCAGGAGGCAAGAAGATGGAAAATTCAAAGTCTTTCTGGGCCACAGAGTACATTCAAGGACAGCCTGGGCAATTTAACAAGAACCTTCTCAGTAAGAAGCTGGGGATATGGCTCAGAAGTAGAGCAATTACTTAGCACCCACAGGGCTTGGATTCAATTTCCAGTAAACCACACATGCACACACACACACACACACACACACACACACACACCCTTTTTTCCCCCTCTTTTTCTTTTTGCTTCTCTGGGACCCTTGTTTTACCATACTGATTTTAGTGATAACTTACATTCTGCAACAACAGCCAATAGCCAAATTTTTCTTTTTTTTTTTTATTGGATATTTTATTTACATTTCAGATGTTATCCCCTTACCCCATTCCCCCACCCAAGAACCTCCTATATAGCCCCCCTCCTCCTGCTTCTATGAGATGTGGCCCATCCACTCCCCACTCCCACCTCTCCACCTCAAATTCCCCCACACTGGGGCATCCAGCCTTCATGGGACCAAGGACTTCCTCTCCCAGTATGCCTGACAAGGCCATCGTCCCCTCCATATACAGCTGGAACCATGGGTCCCTCCATGTGTGTTCCCAGGCTGGCAGTTTAGACCCTGGGAGCTCTGGGTGGTTGATATTAAGTGACCCCAAAATTTCCACAGATAACTCCTAAACCTGATAAACAACTTCAGCAAAGTGGCTGGTTATAAAATCAACTCAAACAAATCAGTAGCCTTCCTCGACTCAAAAGATAAACAGGCTGAAACAGAAATTAGGGAAATGATATTCTTTACAATAGTCACAGATAATATAAAATACCTTGGTGTGACTCTAACCAAGCAAGTAAAAGATTTGTATGACATGAACTTCAAGTCCCTGAGGAAAGAAATTGAAGAAAATCTCAGAAGATGGAAAGATCTCCCATGCTCATGGATTGGCAGGATTAATATAGTAAAAATGGTCATCTTGCCAAAAGCAATCTACAGATTCAATGCAATCCCCATTAAAATCCCAACTCAATTCTTCACAGAGTTAGAAAGAGAAATTCTCAAATTCATTTGGAATAACAAAAAAAAAAAAAAAAAAAAAAAAAAACAGAATAGTGGAAACTATTCCCAACAATAAAAGAACTTCTGGAGGACTCACCATCCCTGACCTCAAGGTGTACTACAGAGCAATAGTGATAAAAACTGCATGGCACTGGTACAGAGACAGGCAAGAAGATCAGTGGAATAGAACTGAAGACCCAGAAATGAACCCACACACCTATGGTCACTTGATCTTTGACAAAAGAGCTAAAACTGTCCAGTGGAAAAAGGACAGCATTTTCAACAAATGGTGCTGGTTCAACTGGAGGACAACATGTAGAAGAATGCAATTTTCAAAGAAACTGTGTTTATCCTTAGACAAGTTACTAAGTTTTCCATCATAGACTGCTAGGATTTGGTCTTCCAAACCTTAAAACTAAAAATGTCTTTAACTTTATTTTAGCATACTTCAATATTTCTTGGTGTTTTATAGATTTTAGTATATGAATTCTGTCCTTCCTTGGTTAAATTAATTCCAACGTCATTTATTTTTATACCATCACAAACCCAATGGTCTTATTAGTTCTTTTAAAATGAAGATATAGGTGCCTGGAGAGATTGCTCTACAGGTAAGAACACTGACTGTTCTTCCAGATGACCTTGGTTTGACTCACAGTACCTACATAGTGTAATAACTCCATTTCTAGGCAGTGTCCTGCTTCCAAGGGTACCAGACACAAACGTAGTATACAAACATACATCTAGGTAAATCACCCACATACATACAAATAAAACATTTTTTTCTTTTTATTTCTTTTTTAAAATTTATTTAATTATTATTATTTATTTTCTTTGGTTTTCGAGACAGGGTTTCTCTGTATAGCCCTGGCTGTCCTGGAACCCACTCTGTAGACCAGACTGGCCTCGAACTCAGAAATCTGCCTGCCTCTGCCTCCCAAGTGTTGGGACTAAAGGTGTGCACCACCACCGCCTGGCTTATTTTAAATTATTTAAATCACATCGTAATTTACTTATTCACACAGGGGTTATAAACACAAAAAGGTAGGATTGTGGGGAAGGAAATGACACTGGAGAATAGGTGTTCAGGGGGAGTACAGATACCTTTCAGAACAGGGTATCAGCTGGGTGAAGGTTCAGGGGACAGACCACTATGGCTCTGCCTATGATTCACTTGTCCTTATCTAAGTTGGTACTGTCCACCGAGGCTGCCTATTTATAAGACCTATGACTACTCAGGCTGGTAAATTTCCACAGAAGCTGCCTGTTTATAATAGCTTATAGCCTTCTGTTTCAGTGTTTTTCCACAGAGACCCAAGACTTTGTGATAGCATGTATGTATGTCAGGCCTATTGCTGATTTTAGGCCTATGGCTGATTTTAGGCCTTCAGTGTATAAACAGGGCTGCCCCTGACATCTCCTCCCTTCTCTATTCTAATCTTGCGAAGGCAGGGATAGAGGCCTGACCTACAATAATTGAAAGGGACCTTGTAAATGGCTCCGGTCCTCCTGTCATTGTTCAGTGAGGCATGAGGGCCATATCCATCCTGATGTCTTTTTCCTGGAGAGGGGATACTTTTGACATCAACCCCTATGAAGTTAGGCTTGTCCCTCAGGGAACCCAGAGAGATATTTTTAACTTTTATTTATATTCCCTTGCAGTGCTTAGCCTCTCAGCCTAAGCAAGAATTCAGATCACCAGTCAGAGGGGGTTCTGGGTGGCCCCTCTCTGCTTGGTCTAGGAGTGGAAGTCCCCTCTTTTAGATTGGGTGGAGATGGGTTTTGGGAATACCCTGGATAGAGTAACAACCTCATCTTGAGTCTCGTGGTCTTAGATTGGGTGGAGATGGGTTTTGGGAATACCCTGGATAGAGTAACAACCTCATCTTGAGTCTCGTGGTCCTCCATAGCTAACTTATGCTAATGTATCTGAATAGGTTTTGCTACCAAATTATCTATCTGTTGTGTCACAAAGTTAGTCAGCCTATTTAAGGCCCAGGACCAAAAGAAATAAGCAAAAAAAAAAAAAAAAAAACCCAATTAATGGTCCCAAGATGGGAGGAAGTGGGGTTGACAACCATGGAGAGGTTGAAAACCAATCCTTGTACCAGCTCTCATCTTTCTCTTTCTCTCTCTGTCTTTTCTCCCGGCCTTCTCTGACCTTTTTCATGTTCTCTTTAACCATCCCTGTCTTGTCTATGTAAGGGCACCATTCTTCTTTAAGGGCTGTACACAGTCAAGAGCTGTACACAGTTTTTTCTATTGTAAAAGAGTAAATCAAGTCCTATAAAGTCCTTTGCAATTTTCGGAGATCATTTCAGACATAAAAACGAGGGATTTCTTCAGATTAGTGATGTCAATCTCTAGCTGTTTGGTGTCCTTGTCAATGACCCATCAAAAGTCTGAGTAGTATAAGTCTGGAGGCCAGCATCAGGATTAGAACTTCTACCAGCAGATATCACGGGTGTTTCATTTTTACCTGGGAAGGGAAATTCTCAGGGAGATTTCTCTTCCCTGGAGGTCAATTGTTATTCATCTTATTTATAGTTGGACCTGGCTTTGTGGGGATATCTATTTATTTCATTAATCTTTTTGGCAGCCATTTAGCTGTGCCTTCTGTGGTATCAAACAGGCAAATCAGTCCTCGGCCCCATATGAAAACTGGGTCCGGGCCCAAATAAAACATTTTAAATAAAATGTTTTTTAAATAAATTTTTAAAATAAAATTTAGATTTACTTGCAAATAAATAGTGTATACATTTTGGTAGATAGCATATTTTCATATGTTCAAAATTGTAACTTTGCCAGATGTGATGGTATACTCCATTAATCTTAGCACTCTGCAGCCAAAAGCAGACTTCAGGACAGCTAAGATTACATAATATAGATACCCTGTATCTATTTTAGATAGATAGATAGATAGATAGATAGATAGATAGATAGATAGATAGATAATTAGATAGATAGATAGATAGATAGATAGATAGATAGATAGATAGATAAAATAGATAGGTATATGCATGTATTAGACAAACAAATAAAAATTTTTATCTTTGTAGAACTCATTTATTATAAGAGAAGAGATTATAACTTTATTTATTTATTTATTTATTTATTTATTGTATGTGAGTACACTGTAGCTGTCTTCAGACATACCAGTAGAGGGAATCAGATCCCATTGCAGATGGTTGTGAGCCACCATGTGGTTGCTGGAATTGAACTCAGGACATCTGGAAGAGCAGTTAGTGCTCTTTACTACTGAGCCATCTCTCCAGCCCCTCTTTATTTTTATTAATATGAAATAATTACATACTCATGGAGGTATACTATGATATTTTAATATATATACACAGAATATTCTGACCAAATCAGAACATTAAATTTTATCACCACCACTTCTTTATGTTTATTGCCTTCCAATTTCTCTCTTCTAGATCTCCATAAAATATATGCTATGTTACTACAAATCCTAGTCACCCTTCTTTCTGCTTATTTCTGTTTGGTATCTGTCTTAGTTAGGGTTACTATTGCTGTGACAAAACACCATGACCAAAAGCAAGATGAACAGGAAAAGGTTTATTTGGCTTACACTTCCAAATTGCAGTCCATCGCTGAAGGAACTTAGAACAGAACACAAACAGAACATGTAGGAATGTTACTTACGGGCTTGCTCCTCATGGCTTGCTCAGCCAGCTTTCTTATAGAACCTAGGACCACCATCCAACATGTGCTGGCTCTGCTCCATAGCTGGATCTTATGGAGGCATTTTTTCAATTGAGGTTCCCTCCTTTCAGAAGACTCTAGCGTATGTCAAGTTGACATAAAACTATCCAGGACTGTACCTGTTATCTAATATCCTTTTGTTTCTCTTCCCATACTTTCCTCAAGAAATAATTTCTATATTCAGATGGCTTTTTGTTTCGTTTTATTTGTTTCACTTATGAGGGAAAACATGGTATATGTTAATTTTTCTCTGACTTTCTTTTTCACTCACTAATGTCCTCCAGTTCCATCCATTTTGACATTTTGCCACAAATGATGGGATTTCACTTTTTTAAAAAGCTGAATGTTTTCTTGTGTCGATGTGTTTGGATTGCACACCACATTTTCTTTATACATTTATCCATCTATAGACATTCTAATGGCTATTTTAAAGGTAAGGTATTTAAATAGACTGTTAGAAAGTTAATGAGGATTGTGGGAGCCTACAGGTGGATGAGGTATGTGCAAGTGTGACAGTAAGCAGGCTGCAGGATTAAACACAATGCATAGTATAAGCCGGTATAGGAAAGGGGAGCCTCAAGAAAGGCCTAAAGGAAGTAAACCACAGATTTATATTTACACTGGTAGATACATGTAGGGGAATGTTTCTTGTAGAGGAAAGAGTCAGTGGGAGGATCTTCAGACAGGAGAGTGCCTGGTGTGTTCAAAGAACATTGAGGACACCAGTCTGCTGGGAGAGAAGAGAGTAAACTGAAGAGTCATAGGAAACCACAAGTACCTTATAAAACACAATAAATTCCCACTTTTACTCTGAGGGAAATGGGCATTACTGTCATCTTGCCAGCGGTGGAGTGCTGGACCTGATTTCTGTTTTACAAAGATTGCTACACTGCTGCTCTCAGAACTGACTAAAAACAAGTCGCATCCATGCTTTCTGATGTCCACGAATTCATTCATAGCAACTTAATTCGTCCTGGCTTCCAACAACACACTCCACATCTCAGTGCCCATCAAACCTTAATTAATTGCATCACATACACTTTTGCTGATTGCTCCTTTCACTCCATAAGTGACAACATAATCACTGACCAATCACATCACTCCTCTCAAAGTCATTTCATCTGTTGGTGCCTGGCCACCGTTCATTTTATATAGGTCACTCACAGACAGCAAGGCATATACTTGTGTCATCTTTTTATGTCACAGTGACAGACGTGTGTGACAATGCACAAAAACAGATAACAAAAAGGTGGGTGGGAATGGCCAGCAAAGATGGACCAGTTATATCATAAAATATCTAAAATGCAGTTAATACATTGCATCCACTAAAGATCCTGACTTGGCAACACTGTCCAGGGAAGAATATCACGATTATGTAGTTGACTGGCACTCTGTTTCTTGTCGCTGTGGCACTGAGAGTACCCTACTCCAAATTTCTAGCCCAGGAAAAGATAAAAATTCATAACAGAAACACTGTCTTTATTGACTCATGGCACCTCCTTTTCTTTTCTTTTTCAGAGAAGGTCTCACTTTACATACAGCCCAAGCCAGTCTGAAACTCATAGCAATTTACCTGCCTCAAAGCCCTAAATCCTGGTATTACAGGCATGAGCTTCCATGACTCATTCTGATTACATGTCATGTTCACAGCATTGCCAAGTTGGAAAAGCCTTAGCCCATCCTGAGTAGAGATTGTCTAAAAATAAATATTTATTTTACTAAAGTGTTTTATGCATATATATATATATATATGCAAAATGTATATGTGTATATACATGTATGTATGTGTATATATACATAATGAAGTAGACATTAAGAGGGTGCTAGGATTCTTGTAGAGATTTAATGAGCTAATACTTATAAAACATTTATAACACCTCTGTTATATAGCAAGTGATCAATAAATGTTATCTGTTATAATCATTATTGCCACATGTATTGTTTTAAAAAGAAAAGTTTGAGGTGGGGAGAGATGGCTCAGTGGGGAAAGGCCGTGGCAGGATAATCCTACCAACTTTGAGTTCAATCCCTGGAACCCACATAAAGGTGAGAGAACCAACTCTGAAAGTTGTCCTCTAACTTCCACATGTGAATGTGGCATGCTCACTCACCACACACACACACACACACACACACACACACACATGCATGTGCACACACATACACAGATAAAACATAATTTTCAGAAAAAAAAGTGATTCGTTTTATTTTATGTGTATGAATAATTTGCATGTCTGTTTGTACCATAGGTTTATTTCTTCCTCATTCTCTACATTTCTGCTTTTCAGGAATACTCGGTATTAACAGTGTGACATATCCATCTACTCTTTTTCAAGCAAACATACATACAGATGTAAACATCCCTATATATGCATATGTATACATACATATATGTGTACTGACATATATTTGAAGCATAGATGAGATAATATAATGCCCACTCTTTTTTTTATATAAAAACAAATATTTAATTGCAGCTGGCTTACAGTTTCAGAGATTTAATCCATTTTCATCATAGCAAGAAGCATGGCAGGCATTCGAAAAGACATGATGCTGACAAAGAAGCTGACAGTTCTGCATCTTGATCTGAAGGCAGCCAGGAAGAGACTGTCTGCCAGGGAGCTAATAGGAGGGCCCATTCTGCACTGGGTGGAACTTCAAAGCCCACCCGACAGTGATGCACTTCCTCCAACAAATGTAATGCCCACTCTTAAACTACTTATCTATTCATATACCAATATATCAACATATGACACAAATATTTTTCTGTTAGTAATATAGAACTGCTTTTCTTTTAAAAATTATATTATTATATTATGAATATGTGTGTAGATATATCAAGGTTCCCAAAGGATGCAGAGATGTTGAATCCCCCTTGGAGCTGGAGTTCCAGGTGGTTTTGAGTTGCCTAATGTAGATGCTGGGAACCAAACTCAGGTCCTCCAGAAGATCAGTACATGCTTTTAACCATCTCTCTAGATCCTGATTTCCTTTTCAACAGCATTATTAGTATTCTGTATTCTGTATTATTTTATCAAATTATTAATACTCTTTTCTTATTTTTCTCATGATTACAATGAATGATTGAATGATTCTGACCTTATAGATAATAATTTACACACACACTGTACACAATGTTATTTTCATAGGATGAATTCCTAGAAATAAGATTGTTGAGTCAAAGAATATATGCATTCCCAATATCAACAGATAACTTCCAGTTTTGTTCTAAATGAATTGTTGCAGTTGTCAGTGCAGAAGACTGCCTTTTTAGAGGCTAGAGACATGCTCAGTGATTAAAAATGCTTACTATTGCAAAGGACTTGGTTTAATTCTAAGCAACCACATGGTAATTTACAATCATATAGAACTCCAGTTCCAGGGTATCTAATGCCTGCTTCTCATAATAGTAAGGGTACTGCATGTACATGGTACATTGACATATATGGAGGTAATACAGTTTATTCTTTCTTTAGCTATGCAGAAGCTTTTTTAATTTTTGAATGTGCCATTGTCAATTGTTGGGTTTAATTCCTCATCACATGGAATCCTATTCAGAAATCCCTTTTATAGACAGTAAGCTACCATATTAGGTAGATTGCTGCCTATGTTTTCTTCTAGCGGTTTTAATGTTGGAGTTTCAGGTTTAGTTCTTTAATCCATTTGTGTTGAGGATGCTATTTTTTTTTATCTAGTGTACATTTTGGCACTTTTATCTAATAGTAAATGTGCTTCTTTATATTTATATGGATGTGGTTTATTGTAGTTTACGGAGGTTTTCTTCTGAGATCTTGTTGAAGAAGTAGTTTTATGCCATTGGCTTGGATCCTTCTCCTTCATTTATACCTATAATTTGAATATTTGGGGGGGTTATGATCCTTTCATATGTGTGTTTAAAATTTTTTATATTATTTGCTTATTTGGTCAGATCCTCTGTTTCTGTGAGTCCTGATTTTCTATCTTCTGCTCAATTCATTCTACTTGTAAGGCTTTCCTTTGAGTTTTCTAGTTGAGTTATCATGTTTTTCAATTACATCTTCATTTCAGTTTGAGTCTTCTTCAGTGTTTTTTGTCTTCTTATTGAATTCTGTTTTCAAGTCCTAGATGGTCTTCATCATTTCCATCAGCCTTGTGATTGGTTTTCTTGGGCATCAGACATTTATTCTTGTTCAGTTCTCTTTAATTTCATTGAGCAGTTTCTCTGCATCTTCTTTAAACTTCTTGAATTATTGGATGAAGTCTATGATTGTTCTTTTACATTTCTGTGTCCCAGGGTTCCTCTAGTTATTTCTCATTAGAAACATTTCTATAAGACTGATAGATTTCAGAGAAAACAGCTATCTTTTTTCTATTTTTTTAAAAATGAGAGCTAGATATTTGAACTTCTCTTCCTAGTTCCAAGTCTGATATGTGTAGAACAGGCTGGAGAGATGAGGCAATAGTTGGGTTGCTTGGGCCTACATGTTAGAAATGGCTTGAGTGGAATGAAATCAGGTAGACACAGACAACTGGGCTAGTTTTGTACACGATGTGCCTCCAGGTCTAGGCATGGAGTGTGAGGGTATCTGACTGGGGGAAAGTGTGACTATGGTTTGGGAGGGGCATGTAGGTTGCAGGTAGTTGGTTAGGATCCTTGCAGAAAAAAAAAATGTTTGTGCTACTGACATGTGTAGCCAGATGAGGCTACTGCTCAGCTATATCTTGCAATTTGGAGAGAAAGCATGTTGGATGGGGAGGTTCTAGGAGACACAGTAGTATAAGAACTGGAGAAGGATGTGGAAGATTTTGCTGAATGAAAAAGTCAGATATGGTACAGCAGAGACCTTTGGGTAGTGGCAAGTAGGGCCAGGTACTGGCAAAAGCTGTCTGTAACACAAGAAGGGCACTGGATGGAGTATCTGGTCCAGATCTGGTGGGTTAGGCAGATGGCATAGATAGGGAGAACCAGGGAGACCTACAAAACTAGAGCCTGGAGTAATAAATAAGTAATAAACACTTTTCTTTTCTTAAAAATGTTAATTCTTTCAATTAGTGCTTCATCCAATATGATTTTTTAATGATTTGGGGTTTTTTTTTTTGTTTTTTTGTTTTTCCTTTTATTTAAAATATTTCTCCTCCCTCTATTCCTCCCAGCTGCTTTCTATCTCTTCTCCCATCTGTATCTTGAACTATGTCCATTACATAAAATTTTCAAGATAGTGCTGCTCTGTGTAACAGCCTTGGCTGTCCTGGAACTTGCTTGTAGATCAGGCTGGCCTACAACGGTAAATCTGCCTCTACCTCCCAAGTGCTAGGGTTAAAGGTATTATACCTAGCTTCACTGTGATATTTTTAATCCTTAAATTTTTCCCTATTATCAAATTTAAGTTATAATTTGCATTTCTCAGAACATCTTTTCATATGTATATTCATCATTTGCATTTCCTCTTCTGTGAAATTGTTGCTGGTGGCTTTTTTCTTTCAGTGATTTTTTTTTAATTTCTATTTTGCTATCCTTGAAATAAGACAAATGTTTTGTTTAAGTAGTCTTGTGATCCATTTTAGTTCAACCATACTGCCATAGGAATGCTTTTACTCAGTACAAAAGGAGCCCCAATGTTTTGGTTTGTTTGGTTGTTTAGCTGGTTGGTTGGTTGTTGGTTATTTGGTTAGTGTCTTAGTTAGGGTTTTACTGCTGTGAATAGATACCATGACCAAGGCAAGTCTTATAAATGGCAACATTTAATTGGGGCTGGCTTACAGGTTCAGAAGTTCAGCCCATTGTCATCAAGGCTGGAACATGGCAGCATCCAAGCAGGCATAGTGCAGGAGGAACTGAGAGTTCTACATCATCTGAAGGAAGCCAGGGACTGACTGGGCATCCTCAGGCAGCTAGGAGGAGGGTCTCCAAGCCCATCTCCTTAGTGACACACTTCCTCCAACAAGGCCATACCTTCTAATAGTGCTACTCCTTGAGATATGCAAATCATCACAGTTAGGTTTGGTTTTTTGAGACAGGATCTCTGGCTGTCCTGGAACCCACTATGTAGATCAGGCTGGCATCAAACTCACAGAGATCTTCCCGCCTCTGCCTCCCAGGAGCTGGGATTAAACGCATGCACCACCATGCTTGGATAAAGGAGCAGTGTGAATATATATTCTGGTATGAGATTTTGCTTAACTATACTTTGCTCAAGTAAGTTTGAAAATTATCCTTCTTTAACTCTCTGGCCCTTCAGACTAGAAGATGCTAGCTATATGGTAATTCAAATTCACAGGAGACTCTCAGCCATTTGTCTAATTTGCTCAATCTAAACTTTTCAAAGTTAATGCAAGAGTTCCACAGTTTTCTTTAAAACGCCACCTGTCAGTTCAGTGCAGAAAGAAGCAGAAGGCTGTACAGTTGTTTGACATATTCAGGCTCATACATTCAAGACAGAGGCTGGTGTGTTTTTCTTTTCTTCTGGAATTCTTTAAGGATGACTTCACGATCGGGCTGTTTCTGTGGGCTTAGTGTGAATGAATAATAAGTTTTTGAACCATGAGTGGGACATGTTACAAACCAGAAGCAGACAGTGCAGACTATGTACAATCTGCCATCAAGGGCATCTGAGTTGGAAAAGCTAGAAATAAACCTAGGACTGAAGCTGGGGATGCCCAGGCAGAGAAGCTAGAGTGGCCATG
This sequence comes from Mastomys natalensis, assembly GCA_021653895.1. Taxonomy (NCBI): domain Eukaryota; kingdom Metazoa; phylum Chordata; class Mammalia; order Rodentia; family Muridae; genus Mastomys; species Mastomys natalensis. Next base: position 43,060 of record JAJTUV010002778.1, read on the forward strand.
ACTGAGTTTCCTGGATGTTTCCATTTCTCCTTCACATGAGTAACATTCAAATTGTCTAACAGCCAAGAGGCTAATCCAAGTTGATTAGATGTCTGACTTAATGAAAATTTCATTCAGTCCCATTTCTCCTAAGTGATAGTTCATTCATTAGAAGAGAAAGTTATGGGATCAGAGAATAGTTTGTACTACAACTACAATAGTATAACTACAACCACAATTTTAGGGCTTACTAGAACCTTTCCACTCATATATTGCATATAAATATTTATAGCTGCTTTGTGACATTTTTATTTTGTATCTTGACTATTAAATTCAACTTGAGCAAACAACCATATAATTTGACCAGTATTAGTGTCAAGGGAGAATATTAGATGGACTGGGTGGGTCCCATTTGTAATCCTTGAATTCTGGAGGCTGAAACAGAAGTATCATCATAAGGTTTAGTCTAGTCTGTGCTGTGTAGCAAGGGTCAGATAAGCCTGGGCTAGAGATTGAGATCCTGTCTCAAAAATAAAAAAAGAGGAATGTCTTAGAACAGCAATTCTCAACCTGTGGGTGTTGACTCTTTTGGGACTCAAAAGACCTTCTTACAGGAGTGGCCTAAGACCAGAAAACATAAATATTTACATTATAATTCATAACAGTAACAAAATTACAGTTATGAAGTAGCAAGAAAATAATTTTATATTTGGGGGTCACCACAACATAAGGAACTGTACTAAGGGATCACAACACTAGGAAGGTTGAGAACCAATGCCTAGAGGAAAGAGGAAGTGGGAAAATAGAAAGAGAAGATAAAAGACAAGAGTCAAAAGAGAGGAGAGAAGAAAAGTAGAGTGTTTCAGGACCCAAATATAAATTACTGGAATTACAGATCTTGAAGGTTCCTGCTTCTAATCTCCTTGGTAACACTGAACATCCTTTGAGATCTCCCTGATCCCTCCAGGCCTGTAGTGTGTACATCTGTAATCCCAATACAACTCCTGGAGATGGAATGTGGAGACAGGAAAATCCCTTGAAGATCACATGCAAGCTAGTCTGCTATACCCCATAGAAAACAACAAAGTGACTCTACATCAAACAGTAGACAGTGAGGGCTGACAAAGTTATTCTTCAAACCCCTGCCTTCCCCCCTCACACACAAACCCTATACCTACACACAAACAATTCATCAGAAGAAATCTGAGGATAGACTCATGGCACACCACCAGAAGGGTCCCTTAACCTTAGCATACAAGTGTCAGTACTTGCTGAAGTACTTGAACTACAGATGTGTGCTACTGCATCCAATTAAGAACTTCTGTTTTGTTAAATGCTAACACAGTGCTTGTTTGATGATAGATGTTCAATGAGTATTGCTATAAATTAGTAATTCTTAGGTATTTTCCACAGATCATTGTTCCATAAGACCTATTTATTATTTCTCCACTCTTAAGATGACTTTGAAGGCCCTAATAATATATACTTCTGCTATGAGAATATTAATTGGGATGTGCCTGGAAATATGCTCCACTGTCTAAAGTTCCGTTTCTGTAGCTTGATTAAATAGTATGCAAAGTTAAACTGTAGATCTAATGCTAGGCAATACATGAGGAATCATAGTACACTGGTGTGGGACTGCGTAAGGGTATCCTGGTTCTTGGCTGGGCATGGGCCTAGAACCCCGAGACTCCAAGGGAGAAATGGCAGGAGTTCGGCCACGTCCCCAGAACTCAGAGTCCTAACAAGCAGTCCAATCTCCATAGACCTACATTGTTCAGTCACGTAGACCATTACAGCCCCTTCCAAAGTGCACAGGTAGAGGGTGTAACTACAGGCCTCAGGCCCTATTATTAGTAATAGTCAAGAGATTTACATACTAATAAAGGTCAGAGGGCGGAGTCAATTAAGCATTCCTTCCCAGACCCTTCCTACTTCTCCCTCCCTACTTAACTCAGGCCTGCCCTGAGTTTGGGGGGTACATCCATATCCATCCACCATCCACCATGACAATAAACCCTTTTGGAACCAAGGACTTCCTCGTATCATTGGGGCCTGCCGTCGCCGGAGCTTCCAGCCCATGGAACCTGGGACCTTCCTCCGGTACGAGAGACAGGCTGCCTGGAGGCTTCCAGGCAGCCTCCACCTCGCAGGTCCCAGGCTGCTGCCATGTGGGCCTGGGGCCTGCTGCGCTGCCCCCCAGTTTTTCCCACACACTGGGGTTCAATAGGGCAAACCTACAGAAGGTCTGCCCTATCTATCTGCAAGGAACATATTAGAACAGGCAAAATCATACTGCATATTAACTAGAGATTCACTTAGATCCACCAGTGTTGTCATGAGAAAGAGTCCACTCCGTATATTCCCAAAGACAGGGAAATGGAACAACATACATTTATACCATTTATGTTCTATTGAATACACACATTCATAGGTAACACACAACTCTAGAAAGAAAGGAGTATTTAAACTATTAAGTCAGTTATTTCTAGATATATGTATATATATAAAATATTTTGTGGGTAGAGATAAGATCTCCCTATGTGATCCAAAACTTGTGACCTCCTTGCTTTTACCTACTATGCTGGGATCACAAGTAAGCCACTATGCCTGTTTCTCTTTTGGAGTTTTGGAAAAATCACTTTTGTTTCTGAATTGCTTGTTTTTGTTTTATTGTTGTTATTGTGGTGGTGGTATTTTTACAAGCTGTGGGTCATTCTCCTTCCTATAATGGAGGTTTTTTAAAGCATTTACTAGAAACTGGGGAAGTGGTTGTCTCTGGAGAGTAGCTAGAGTACCCTTTTAACTCTGCTTTTACTCTGGTTTATTTTACACCATATGCACATATTCTTTTGAGAATATTTATACAAGTGTTTAGAAATCTGTGAATCTAACAGATGTTATATGTGGGACATTATAGGCCGCCTGACTATAGAACATTTAAAAAGATATTAAAATCTTGGTGACAATTTCCCACCTAGAGAATACTACTACAGGAATTGTCATTTTAGACCAACCTCTAGCTATGAAGAATTAAGGAAGTGGAAGGGATAGAGAAATAACAAGAGCATGAGTGAAGAACCACAAAGACAGTCAGAGGAAGAGTGAGGATGGCTAAGGAAAATCACATGCCCACATCTATGGCATAGGACTCTACAGGGATGAAAACTCCAAAGCAGTGGGCACATTGTGAACTGTCACTCAATAATTGCAAATGGCCTGGCACGGAATGCTTGGCCAAGCATGGCCTCTTTGGTGAGGAGAATTGATCTCCAAGAGAACTGAATGAATTGAGAAGTTAAGCCATACAGGTGTCCTGCTAAAGCACATTCTGGGCACAGAGGTGCAGAAAATGCAAGGGCTCTGGTGCGGGAACAGTTGTGGCATTGTAAGGAACAGCAAACAGAGTGTGTGGAAGTGTATCAGAGTTCTAGAAGAGTGGTGGCAGGAGTGCTCAGGGAATACAAAACTATCATGCCAGATCTTCACAATTATGACAAAGACTTGACTTCATCCTACAGTTCATCATCTTTGGGTAGTTGAACAGAGGGTTGGGATGATAGTTATAGACTATCAAGACCTCTCTGGCTACTGTATTGGGTAGACAATGTGGGGGACAAGGATGTGAGCATAGAGGGCCATACCAGAGGTTCTGCTAGTGACATAGGTAAGACATACCCATGTCTTCACTAAGGTTTTCACTAAGATATCACTGTAAAGCTAATGTCTAGGGAAGATTCCAGATCTGTATCAAGGTCAGAGTCAGTACAAGTTCTACAGGATAGATGCACAGTGCTAGAAAAAAAAAAAGAGAGAGAAAAATGAAGAATAACTAAAATGTTTGGCCCAAGGAACTAGATGAATGGTAATTCTATTTGTTAAAGTTGAAGCAACTAAAGGACAAGAACATCTTGGTAGGTAGGTGTGCTGGAGAGTTAAATTGAATGTTTAATGTACTGAGTACAAGACTGTCTTAGTTATTCAAATAGAGACGTTGAATTGGAGCTGCAAACCTGAGTGCAAGTTTATGAGCATCAATTTGGCAGGAGGTGTAAATGTAGGAGTTCTTTGGACATGCACAGTATGTAAAGTAAGGGACTATAGGAATGGGTGGACAGACCTGATTATTAGGCTTTTCTTTCTACTACTTCCATTATTCCTGGACCATAGAGATAAATTAGCATTTGGGCATATTTCATATATCTTTTCCATATGTTAGCAATCAGGCATCTCCACCACCTACCTACCTCACAGAGCCAGTGACAGAGGCGTTTTTGGACATCCCAAACCTGAGGGTCTACCTAGGATGCTGGCAAAAGAAATGATGTGTTGGAATCAGTAGATTCAGTGACTAGGAAAAGGAGGAGAGGGGGTTTACTGATACGTTTGTGGTCAGGCGAACAGAGGGAGCAAAGGAAATAGAGGCTCCCACTTTAGCTAGAGGATTCCTTCCAGTAAGAAGACAGGACAGGTTGGCACTGCCAGAAAAGATGGGTGATAGGAACACCACTGAAAATGCAATTGAATGGTGGAGTCTGGTGAGGCTGGTAAAGCTGTCCCAACAATAGGGAAATGAAAAGGAAAGGTGGGCCCCCAAAACTCCATCAGGACTGAGTAAGTGGATCCAGAGTCCAGGAGGAAGGAGATGGGTTGCACTGATACCACAATGACTATTCGGGGCTCCCTGTCAGAGATGACAATGGTTAGGCCATTAATTGCCAAGGGAGCCCAGGCCCCTTCAGTCTTCCATGACCAGGCCTAGGAGGTTGGCTGAAGGGCAATTTGGGAGTGATGTCCCCATGGCACAAGGGACATGGGGACATTCAGTAGTCTATTGTCCTTCTTGATGACACTTCAGACATGGCCAGGATGACTTGTTGGGATTAGGGCAGGCCTGAGCCCAGTGACCTTCTTGACCACATTTGAAGCAGAGTAGCTGCTAGTCCTCGAGCTTTAAGAGGCAAGGAATCCCAGGCAGTTGCCAAAGCTGATTGAGTAGCCTTGACCAGCATTTGGTATTTTTACTTCCAGGCTCTTTCATTTCTCCCAAGGTACACCTTAAAGGCCAGCGCTAAGATTTCTGCCTATGCAGTTAAGGGTCTTCTCTCCAAGCACTTAAGCTTGGCTCTAGTGTTGGGGCAACTGTGGGAAAAGAAGTAGGTCATGAGGAGCTGTTTATGCTCTGCAGCTTGAGGGTCTAGATTGGTATAATGTAAGAGGGCCTTTGTGAGCGTTCTAGGAATTGAGACAGGTTTTCATGTTTGTCCTAGATAACCTCTCAGAGTTTCTCATAGTTTACTAGTTAAGAGATGCTTTACAGAGAATGGCCAGAAGGCAAGTTGTAAACTGATCTCTAGCTAGACTGCAACCTGGGGTATTGTAGTTTTACTGGGGATCCTGGTCTGGGATGCCTCAGGGCCAGCCAGGTGTGCTTTCTTAGTTTGGTGAACTTCATCTGTGTGTGCTCTATCCTGTTCCCAAACTAGCTTGCACTCCTCAGAGAGTAGGTTATTAGTTATAAATATATACATCACAGAAGGTGAAACTATAGGATTGTGTAATATATTGGAATTCTTTACTGAAAGTAGAGTAGTTAGAGGTATAGTTTTCTCTCTGTTTTGTTCTGCTTAAAACTGCTGACCCAGAGAGTCTAACATCTATATTCCTTTGCCCTTTGAATACAAAGAGAGATGTGGTAAGCATGGATAGCAGATACTAAACATGGGGCAAACCAAGCTGCCGTATTGAGGGGATAAATTTCATATATATATTATGTATGTATTAAGTATGTATGCATGTATTAAGTACATAATTAATCCACACTAAATTCTATGAAGTAGGAATCATGAGACCCAGTTTATAGACAAGGAAGGACAATTTCAGAAGCATCTCCCACACTGTCCACTCCCATTCCTCACCCCAGACTCCAAACCAAGTGCTTGCTCTACCTGCTTGCTGCCCCGCCTACTAAGGTGTAGTAGAAAAAATTATTTAAACCCCAAATAAGATCTTCTACCCGAAGGAGACCAGTAAAGGAAGACATAACTCAATAATTATTGGTATAAATAGCATACCTAGATTGGGCAGATTTACCACTACACTACTCTAATCCCCAGCTATGAGATCCCTTATAACTTGAGGTTCATCCAGGCCTCGTGGTTGTCTAGCCCTTCTGCTCTGCTTCCTCCTGCTTCTACTTCTTTCTTCTCTCTTCTGCTTCTGGCTTCTACTTCTACCTCCTTTTATATTGAATTCCTCTCACTCTCTCCTCCCTAAGCCTTTTTCTCCGCCTCCCCTTCTACTGCTCAATCTCTGGCTCTAGCCTTTATTTTACAGGTTTTAATTGGACAGAAGGTTTACAAGATGTCACCTGTGTACAGATTCACTCATCCTCTGCAGCCCCTCCCAGGAAAGTGAAACTAGGATCAAAATACAAGGCTGGTGCTATCCACAATATTGATTCAATCCTCCTCTGCAGCCCCTCCCAGGAGGGTGGAACTAGGATCAAAATACAAGGCTGAGGCTATCCACAACACTAAGGTAGAAAAAGAACAAGGTAAAAATGCTGGAGCTCAGAGTGTTAATCAGAGGCCACATCCCAGGCTGGGGGACTGACAGTATTTACTACCTATAACTGACTTCTTTGAAATGCTAATTAGGCATTGGTCTCAGCCTGCCCAGTGCTTTCATCCTAAAACCTTTAAAGATTTTTTTTTTTTTTTTTTTTTTTTTTTACTAAATGGAGCAACTACCACTTCCCACCAAGCTGCCAACTGTTAGCAGTTATCTCAGATTTAGGTAAAGCTCAAGCAGGAACCTCATCTGGCCCATCATTCTCTCAATGGCCAAGATTTGGAGCCCTGTTAACATGCAAATGGCTCTGAGAGAGGTAGCGCTGGGGTCAGGCCCCAGCAGTCCTAGGGCTTGTGAGGATCTGACCTTTCCCAAGGTCAGGGGTGGACAGGGATGAAGTCCTGTTTACATCAAGAAGTGCTCTGGCTCCCACCAGAAGAACATGTTACCTCATTTGGGCACAGTGCTCCTCCAGGTGGGTGTAAGAAAGTGTAGGAGAAAGAAGTGTCTTCCATTTAGCACCAAGGGCACAATGCCACTCAGTTTGTATGCCAATTTGGTTGGTTCTAGGCAAGAAAGAAATAAAGCAGCATCTACAGACTGCTGGGAAAAACAGAATGGTTCATTCTGGGGTCTGTTGAGCCCCAAGCAGTTTGTCTTCTGGGGAAGACTTCAAAAAAGGACAATTAATAACTTGAATATGGAATTTGAGCTTCCAAGATAACCCAGCAGCCCTATCTAGGTAGAGCCAGGAGAGCATAAGTCTTTCTGTGCTAATTAAGTGTTCTAATAAAAATATGTCATAATATCCCTACTCCTGCCACTAAAGCCCTCCCAATGTTCTCATTTGTAATCAGTTTCCTCCTCTCCATACTCACTTAGCCATTTGCTTGACTTCTCTTCTAATGTTTCCTAGTGTCATCCTTATTAATGTTATTTATGTGCAGGTCTCTCTTAGTCCAGACCATGACCTCCTGGAGGTCTGAAACTATGGTTTATTCACCTCTATCCCCCATGGGCCAGGCACACAGGGCCACACACACCATATGCACTCAATAACTGCTGGCTGAATTGAATTATTGCTCCACACCACTGTTGTGATTGGCATTCATTCATTTAGTCCATTTGCTTTTTAAGAAGCTCCTGCCAGTGCTCAAAAGTAAAGATGTATAAGTCCAACGAGATAGAATTTAACGGTTGATGTTTGGGGGCTTGTTTTTTGTTTTTTGTTTTTTTTTAATTGAAAATAGGCCAATGGACAGAGATATTTTCTTAGGTCTTGCCAGCCGGCCAGAAAAGGTTATCAGCAGATTAAGAGGACTGTTCTCAAGCACCATCAAGTGTTGCTCAATGTGGCCAATGGGTGGAGAGCTTTGTGTAGCCATAAAAGCTTGCTCAAAGGCAACTTGGGTTCCTTCTGACATATGTCATATTTTCAAGAGAGGTGGTGAAAGCAGAATCAAACAAGCAGCCAGTCAAAGTGCCGCTTAGCACGCTGGAATTGGCATCACTTGAAAGTGTTAGTGAGCACCTCGGTGAACAAGGTTGCCCCCGGGTCTTCCCCAGGAGCTACTTGAAAAGCTGAGAAGTGCACTGGCGTTCTCATCACAGAGTCACATTCCCTCCATTCCACGCCTTCTCCACCTCAGAAGAGGTAGCTGGCCTCATGGACACTTTGTAGTGTCTACCTTCTAACTGTCAGGTTGCATGGACCTTCAACAACTTAATGCTAATAATTGAAAACAATACATCTTCATGGGCGGGCACAGTTAGGAAATTTGATGGCATATAATGTACAGGGTATTGATCCTCTGCACTCGCCCCTGACACACACATAAACACACTGCTTAGAAAATGGAGCATGGATGGAGAAGCCTTGGTACTTGCAGTGTCAAAGGCAGGGGTGTCAAGCAGGTGGGCAGCATGCCAGTTATTACTGTGTGGCTCCGGGTCTGGGCTGGTAGTGGTAACCAAAATAGGCACAGTATGTCACTTAGAAGTCTAAGGTTTCATTGTGGAACTTGGGACTCTGAGGGGATGAAGTAGAGGTGGAGAAGGACAGAACAGACTGGCAGTTAAAAAGCAAGTGAATAAAATGATGCAACAAGATCTCTGCTGCTGCTGCTAAGAGAAAAGTCAGATGCATCCTTAAGTGTCAAGGAGACTTTTCTCGGGGAATACATTTTGTTTGGTTCTGGTGCTGGGAACCAACGTCACTGCCTTGTACATGAAAAGCAAGCACTCTGTCACAGTACTACACGCCTATGGGGAAGTACCTTTTAAAAGGTACCCAAAGGTTGATTAAAAATTGCCTAGCATGTGCATGAGCCTGAGAATAGCTATGAATGTGGTCCAACAAAAAATCATAAACTTAAAATTTAAGGGTTTTGTTGTTGTTGATGTTGTTGTTGTTGTTGTTGGTGGTGGTGGTGGTGGTGGTGTGTGTGTGTGTGTGTAACACAGTGGCACAGTTCTTATGCATGAACTTTGTCATTCACAATGTTACGCTGTAATGTCAAATGGTTGGACACCCCTGGTAGAGAAATCCATTTGTACCTACTGCAAGGATGAATATTTCAGGAAAAGACAGCATTGTCAACAACAATATGGACAATTTGAGATAAAAAGGGGTGTGATACAGTTATGTGAGGCCAACCTGGCAACGCGAGCAGCAGCCAGAGCATGCTTTACAGAAGGATGTTTCTACCTTGAAGCCCGGAGGAAGGAGAAACTAAGGAATTACTCACAAGTGCTACTGTGCAAGAAAAGAAAGGGGAAAGGAATGGAGTACTGATGGATGCTTCAGTATATAACATCTAAAATACTGTTCTAGGTCTAGGGGTACAGCTCAGTGAATGAGCACTTGTGTGAGGCCCTGGGCTTATTCACTAGTACTGCAAAAGTTGTGATATATATTATATATATAATATACATATATTATATATATATATATATATATATCAGATATATAATATATTACACTTACATATAATTATATATAATTTTTATATATTATATAGGTATATCAGATATATAGATATATACTATAGACACATAATATGGGTATATTAAATAATATATTATATAATATATAAAATTTTATAGAAATGTATATTTCAGTTATAAAAATATCATATTAACATTATATACCAAAAATAAAGCCTTAAAATGGCAAAGCACATTAGTGATTGCTGGGTAGTACAAATGGAGAATGACAGGAAATAGGCACAAAAATGTTTGGGACTAGATCAACTCAATTCAAAAGTCAAATTGTAGCAATGATCATAGAATTCTGCTGTATTACATACTTGTCTCCTTGACATGACAAAATACCTGAGAAAAATAGCTCAAGGGAAGAAGGGCTCATTTTCTTATTCATAATTTGAGGGTACAACTGCCCATCATGGCAAGGAATGTACAGGACTCGGAGCTTGAAGGAGCTTCTCACACTGCAGTCCCAGGCCAGAAGCACAAATGAATGAGCACTAGTGCCCAACATGCATGTCTTCCATTTACTCCAGGATGCATCCCATGGAATGGTGCTGCTCAAAATTGAGGTGGGTTTACCGGCCTCAATGAACCTAATCCAGGTGAGTGCTAATAGCATGCCCAGAGACTTATCTCCTAGATCCTACTCTGCCAACAACCAATGACAACCTGCATTATGTCCACGTTTATGTTAAACCATTAAAATATATTTTTAGATTCAGAAATCTAGAAGGAAATGGGATTTTTGCTCTTCCACAGAAGACATGAAACATGGGAAAACTGAAGATTATACAGCCTAAACTACTTAAAGATCTGTATATATCTCATACCCATGCCTCCTTCCTGTGAGTGAAGGAGGGTGGGGGATGTCTTAGTTAGGGCATCGTTGCTATGAAGGGACACCATGACCAAGGCAACTCTTACAAAAGGACAACATTTAATTGGGGTTGGTTTATAGTTTAGTCCATTATCATCATGGCAGGAAGCATGGCAGCATCCAGGTAGACATGGTGCTGGAGAAGGAGCTGAGAGTTCTACATCTTGATCCGAAGGTAGCAAAAGGGGGCTGTTCCATGCTGAGGGAAACTGGGAGACCTCAAAGCCCTCCCACATAGTGACTTACTTATTCCAATAAAGCCACACTTACTCCAACAAGGCCACACCTCCCCATGGGCCAAGCATTCAAACAAATGAATCTGTGGGGGCCAAACCTATTCAAACCACTACAGGGAGAATCTGTTGATTCCTGTGGTATTTTTAATTCCATGCAGAAAGCGATCACAAACAGGATAGGCCTGTAGAACTGTGAACTTGGCATACAACGTGTTACCCAATATAGAGCTGTCACCTTTGTAGATGGCCCAACAAGTGTCCATGACCAGACATTGGGACAGAGCTATTAGAGGCTAATGAATGCTGGTATCCAGAAGACACTTTCACGTTGGTCTCTGTCCAGAGATCTAAAGGAAACCAGAACTATGATAAGAATTAGGAGATAAGTGTCCACCCAGATGTTAGGAGATCGGTGCCATCATTTATCAGTCTCTGAGGTCCTGTGGCCTCTTCTGAAGGCAGCTTCCATCTGTTATGTCTCAACAGTTTGCACGGCAATAATCATCTAATTGGGAAATTGAGAATGAAATCAGGGGGAAATCTATGGCTTATTCACAGAAACAGTGATTTCCCTGTACCTTGGATGAGAGACAAAAGATTATGACTGACTTCCTGCTCCTGCTCCTGCTCATCTCAAGGGAACAGTTTATAATCCCCTAAAGCAAAAAAAAAAAAAGAAAGAAAGAAAAGAAAAAACAAAGAATAGGCTTTCTCACCCAACAGTCCCTGGGGTAATACCATGAAAGGCCAGCAAATTATTATATTTGTATAATTAAATCTAACATTTCCATCAATTTGATAAGGATAATGTTCTCCCCTGCCTCCTAAGATCTTTAACAAAGTTCCACTTTTCTGGCTGGGCTAATCCCAGGCAATAGCTTTAAGTACAACTGGAGGCTTGCCTAAAGCTTGCTTTCATACTTACTTAATTGTCCACAGAAATCAGAAACAACAAAAATAGAATTGCCCTTTAAAACAATAGGACCACAGAGGGAAGACCTGCCAGTGAACGAATTTCTGAATTGCCAGCAGCCTGCTCCAATGGGAAGGATTTCCCTTGTGTCTTTTGATGAAATCCATGTTGACTTGAAGAACTGCAGTCTCTGGTCCCTAAATTTTCTTTCCAGTAAGTTAACAGTGAAGAGACAGGAATCCATTGAGCATGACCACCATCTACTGCAGGGGGGAGGATTCCACAGCCCCTGCTCTATCTCTGATGTGCTTTCTGTAGACCATGGGATTGACCGACATACCAGCTAGGTGAACCATTCTCTCTGTCTGTACCTATATTTTCCATCCTCCCTTCAACTAAGAGAAGAACAGAAACATTTTTAAAAACTGGTCTTTTTTTCTTGACTTCCTTTTGACTATCAGAAGGATAACAATCAAAAAGATTTCTCATTTCTTTCTTTTTTTTTTTTTTTTAAGATTTCTCATTTCTACTTACAAAAAATAGAAATGTTAAGATTCTGAACGTGGCAGGATAACGTTTCACAAGTTCCACCCCTGTGTGTGCCCTCTATTTATAAAATCTGGGTGGCTGAACTAATCTGATTAAGGTTCCTAGGGGCTAAAAGGACTTTTTTATACATTCTTTGTGTGGCCACTAAATAATACCTAACATGCATTGACTGTAGTATGCAGGCATATATGGTGTGACATGGTGCTTATTACTATATTATGCTTGCAGAGAGGTAGCCCAGTATGTTGGGGAAAAAAATCTCGGTTCAAATCACTACTTTGCATCTTGCTTACTGTGTGACCTCAGGTTGGTTACCTGAACATCCTGATGTTGTTTCATTATTTGCAGCATCAGAATGAAGGCAACTTCCATGGCTCTGCTGGTAATTATAAGAGCTAATGCCAGGAGAATTCCAGGATCTATTGTGGACACACCTCTGGCTTAATATGTAAGTCGTTAATCTTCTCTCAACATGAGAATCTCAGCTCAACTTCAATCTAATACGCAGAATGACTAACATCCTAGGTTCTTGGAATATTACTTAATCTATATTCTAGGTTAAAATAATTTTTAAGCTATCAAACTGGAGAGGTAGCTAAGTGGGTAAAGGTGCTTGTCACCAAGTCTGATGATCTGACTTTGATCATCAGGCCCCATATGATGGAAGTAAAGAACCAATCTCCCCAAGTTGTCCCCTGACTGCTGCATGTGCACTGTTGCAAGTGCACACACAAAATAAAAACATAATAATACAAATCCTATTTTGAATGTCAAAGAGGAAATTGACATTCTGCTATAGAATCTACTGTCCTCCTGTTTGTCATTTCATCTTTCCTGCCCTCTCTTCCCTTTCTATTTTTTAAGGTGTGTGTATGTGTGTGATATTTGTCTGCTAGTGTCTAAGGAAGCTAGAAAAGGGTTTTGGATCCCCTTCTAGTTGTGAGACATCCAACAAAGTTGTTGGGAATCAAACTCTGATCTTCTGCAAGAGCAGAAAACATTCTTACACTCTGAGACATCTTTTTTAGCCAGAAGATTTTTATTTTTTATCTTATTTATTAATTTATATTTTATTTATTAGTTATTATACAGGGTTCCATGTATCCCAGATTGGCCTTGAATTTACTATGAAAAAGACCTTAAACTCCTGATCCTCCTGCCTCTACATCCCAAGTATGTATGCCACAAGCCTAGCTTAAGATGGAAATAATTCTTTTTTTTTTTTTTTTTTGGTTTTTCGAGACAGGGCTTCTCTATGTAGCCCGGGCTGTCCTGGAACTCACTCTGTAGACCAGGCTGGCCTCGAACTCAGAAATCCACCTGCCTCTGCCTCCCAAGCGCTGGGATTAAAGGCGTGCGCCACCACCGCCCGGCTATGGAAATAATTCTTAAGCATACTCTGCTTACCTGGGAGAAATGGTTTAAAGGAGAGGAGATTTATTTGGGCTCACAGTTTCTTAGGTTTCAGTCCATGGTTGGCTGCATTGTTTCTGAACTGGTGGTGAGACCGAACACTGGAGGAAGATGTGGTAGGACATCACTGCTTGTTTCATAGCAGCTAGGAAGCCAGACTGAGTATATGGAAGGGTCCAAACCTGAGATATTGCCCATCCGAGGCATGTCCCTCTTGTCCTACTTCCTCTAGCCAAGCCTATTTCACAGCTCCACCACTCAACAATATTTAAGATCTGAATACTCAGTGGATCAAACTTCTCAATACGTCAGAGCCTAATTATAACCTCCAGCCATCCCTGGAAACAGCCTTCTAAGCACACACTCAGGTGTGATATATTACTCTTTTAGGCCCTTCTCGAACCAGTCATTTTGACAGGCAAAATTAACCATCACAGAGTGGTTGTGGGTATTCTATGAAATGAACTAGAGAATATGCCTCACCCAGTATTTCCCACTTAGTATTTGTCCAGTAAATAACAGCTAGCATTTATAGAAGGAAATCAGACTAAAACAACATCCTTTTTAGCATTATCTAATACTAGATCCCTTTTATGTTAGGTAGAAATACTAGGTTGTTTTAAGGCAGAATCTTTATAACGAAATCTAGAAGAACAGCAAAGTCTACCCACCAAATCCACTGGTTATCCAGGGAAAGATAGACCTCAGGATGCAATTAAGAGATCCTCTATCTGACTTTAAAAGCCTCCTGCTTTCCAGTTTACAAACGGAGGCACTGAGATACAAGAATGCTGCTGAAAAGTGGTGATAGGCAAAGATTTGAAACATATCCATTTCTGTCCCTTGTAATCATTTTCCTTCCCAATAAATACACATAAAATGTTAATTCTTATCAATTCCCAAAAAATTCTGTGACAAATATTTTATTTCTGTAGTGAACCTGGAGCAGTGGATTCTATCTAATTGTCTTTAATTTTGATGTGTATCGTCTCCCTCCTCATAGTCTGTTGGAAGCTTTGACGAGGAACCCGGTTTCCCTCTTTGATGAGAGGTTTCAATAATGAGACGCTAGATTGACAGTACGTGCCAGCTCTGACACGAAGGATGTCTCAGGAATTTCCAAGATTTTGAAAAGGAAAGGTCCTCATAAGAGAGAGTAATGTCCACCTTTACTTGTATAATTGCAGCAGATACTTTGGGAAATCACTAGGAATAATTAACCCATTCTTGATAACACGTGCTTAGCTAATTGGGCTGAAACCCAGGGTTGGTTAGCAAGTTGGCTGAGTGCCAGGTAGCAGGTGTCTGTATAGAGTCAGCTCTGATTCTTTTTTCAAAGGGAGGAAGGTCTATGCATGTTTTGTTTTGAGAAAGTTTGCTTAGATTTTACCCCTCCCACCTTCATTTGAAAATGAGGATAAAAAAAGTTATTAGTACTAAAGATCAACTCTCTTTTATGTGGTTTTATTTTCCTCCAACCAATTTCAGTCTGGATTTTAAACGGATCACTATATGTACTTCTTTGTCTTTATAGCTTGCTTGTATGTATGTATGTATGTATGTATGTATGTATGTATGTATTTTATCATAGGCACAGAACCAGGATTTTTTGACACTTTACTTTAAGGACCATGAACTAACATTTCAAAATATATCCCTCATTGTTCACACATCTAAATTACAGTATCATTTTTCACTTGTGAGCTAACTTGTAGTTTAGCTGTGCAAGCAGCAGATTTACATTCTATTCACTTTCCGTTATCGAACTATAAAATTTCCACTTATCAGAAGTCCTCCAACAGAGGTTAAAGAAGGTCAGTGATGGGTCCAAGGATGTTCAGCAGGGTTGCAGGGGCTCTGTAAGTGAGGAACAGCATTCCCAGCATACCACTGATAAACAGGCATCTCTGAATATGCATCTGAATTCCTGCCCCCCGGGGGGCATTTGGATAAACACATCCTTGAGTCTAAGAAGGGAGGCTTTCCCTGAACCCCAAGCAAATTGAAGCTTGAGAAACTTTCCCATGAGTTTCCGGAATGTTGCTGCAAAGAATAGAATCCCACTTGAACTGGCAGTATAAAGATTGGAGGAGCCTCACTAAACCCCAGGGCAGGAAGTGAGAAGCCACTGAAAAAAGAAGGCACCATTCACTGTCTTTTTCTCTTTGCATTCTTACCTCTGCATCATCAGCATCTCTGCTTCGTCTATTTAAAATATCAACCAGTATGTGAAAAAGAAAAAAAAAATGTCATTTCAGAAAAGCTACTAATGGCATACATTGTTTTCTAGTAAGAAAGCAGAGAGAGAAATAAGCTGTTCTTTGCTTATTCCTCTAGCTCTGACTTCTTAGCATCCTTTAAAGTTCCAAATTATTTTTAGAAAACACTATTAATTAGGCTCCAGTTGTCCTCAAGTGAATAATTTTTATCAACATGTCTGATATGTGGACTCTCACTGCTCAGTATTCCTGAATGACCCTTCCTTCAGCAAGTTTGAAAATGTGTGGCCCATAGGAAGACCTGGATCTTGAGTCTTTTCTGGGCACCCTGGCAGATATCTATGGACACAACACCCCCTTACTGCTCTCAGAATTGGTCTCAAAAGTCTTCTCTAATACGCCAAGCAATGGGGCTTATATGGATCATGAAGTTGCCACCTCCTGTAGGACTCCCAGTTAGAGGGATAAGGACACCAACCCACCCACAAAACCTTCCACCCAAAATGCATCCTTCCTACAAGAAGTGCAGGAAGAAAGATGAAGCAGAGACTCAGGGAATGGCCAACCAATGACTGGCCAACTTATCCCATGGGTAAGAACCAATCCCTTGACATTATCACTCATACTCTGTTATGCTTGCAGAAGACAGGAGCCTACCATGGCTGTCCGCTGAGAGCTCAGAAGTCCATGAAAAGAGGTGCAGAGACACATACAGACACACAAAGTAGGTTTTTAATGAATAGTAGCCACAGAAAGGAAGAGAAGGAAGCCCCTACTGGAGGGTACTAGAGATCTACATCTCTGGGAAGATCCACATACAGGTCTCCATCAACTGCATAGTTTCACTGGAAAACTCAGCAAGAGTTGTATGTGGTGAGTTCATAAGCTGTTTGGGAATGAATAGCAAGAAATGCTCTAAAACTTTTTGGAAAAACATAACAAAGGATAAGTATAAAATAACATGTCATTGCATTGAAGTCAAAGTCAGACTAATGTATCTTAGTTCATTCTACCACACACTGTGAAAGTTAAAAATGGACATTTTTGTTCCTTAGTCATGTGTTCATATTCTTTAAAAATGAACAAGGTAGATAATGAGGTCCCTTCCATTAGCATAATTAAAATTATAATGTGTGTGCATGTGTATGTGACTGTATATGTGTGTGTCTGTGTGTGTATGTGTGTGTGTGTGTGTGTGTGTTAGTGAAAAGTAATTGAATAACCTTCAGTTCTCTAATTATTCTTATTCTCCATTTTGTTTCTCATGCTTTTTCTTCTGAATGGACATTATCAGTCCCCAGTCCTACAGTATTTGACTTTCCCAAAGCAGGTGAGTGTGTACACAGCAGTCCAGGTAAATGTCTCAGCTAACAAAAAGTGATATTTTATTTGTTTATTTAGTTTTGGGGTTTTTTGACTCCTTGGTTTGTTTGCTTGCTTTGTTTTGTTGTGTTTTTCCAGACAGAGTTTCTCTGTGTAACCATGGCTGTACTGGAACTCATTATGTTGACCAGGCTAGCCTGGAACTCACAGAGATCTGCCTGTCTTTGCTTCCTGAGTGCTGGGATTAAAAGTTGGTGCCACCACTGCCTGGCCCAAACAGTGATCTTAGAATGGTATAATCCATGGTTTGTTTGGTTGGTTTGGTTTGTGTATTAATAATGTCATGGTAACGATAGGAGAAAGAGAAACTCTGGTGGAGGCTTAGTCCACGAACCAAACCCAGTAAGGGTATTTCTATTACATAAATAAATGTTAACAAAATCAAGTATATTCATAAGACTTTTAAGTAATTTTTTGTTGTTTGTTTGACTAAAGGCATACCCAGAGTGAAATGGGGGGGGGGACTTGCTTGAGGGGGTATTGGGAGGACAGGAAGTGTTGATATGGGATTATAAAGTGAATAAATATATTTAATTTATAAAGGTCTTCTCGCCATCCAGAGACCACCCCACTGTGCGATCCACTCCATCTGCAGACACCAACACCCGACACTATTGCTGATGCCAAGAAGTGCTTGCTGGCAGGAGCCTGGTATGGCTGTCCCCTGAGAGGCTCTGCCAGCACCTGACAAATACAGAGGTGGATGCTTGCAGCTGAGTATGGAGTTCCCAATGGAGTAGTTAGAGAAAGGACTGAAGGAGCTGAAGGGATTTGCAATCCTAAAGGAAGAACAACAATATGAACCAACCAGATCCCCCAGAGCTCCCAGAGACTAAACCACCAACCAAAGAGTATACATGGAGGGACCCATGGCTCCAGCTGCGTATGTAGCAGAGGATGGCCTTGTCTGGCATCAGTGAGAGGGGAGGCGCTTGGTCCTGTATAGGCTCGATGCCTCAGAGAAGAGGGATGCTGGAGGCATGAGGCAGGAGTGGGGTGGGTGGGTGTGGGAGCACCCTCATAGAGGCAAAGGGAAGGGGGTGGGAGGCTCATAGAGGGGATACCAAGAAGGGGGGTAACATTTAAAATGTAAATAAATAAAATGATAATTTTTAAAAGTCTTTCTCTGTGATTGGATAAACAAATCTTGCCTACCCACAAAATAGAAGACTATGCAGAACTAAAAAGTATGAGGTCCAGAGATATAATGTGAATGAACTCTGAAAACATGTTAATGAAAGAAGGTAGTTATGCCAAAGTCCAAAAGTGTATCTTTTATCTATGTAAAATGGCCAGAATAGATGAAAACAGCTTTATTATTTTTATGCCAGGCAAGCTCTCTACAGCCAGGTTATTTTCCTTAGTCCCCATATCAATTAATCTATAGGTACAAAAAGGTGACCAATCAAAGGCTAAGAAGGAGATTTGGTGGGAAGGAACATTGAGAGGTTAGTAGTTTATTTGGAGGGTGATGAAGATGTCTTGGAATTAAATTCTGGTGACATATGCATCATAAAGCTATTAAATTGTATACTTTTTAAAGGGATAAATTTTATTATACCTCAATTTTATTATTTGATATTGTAATTTTTAATTATCTTTTAAATGTTAAACAATTTTTAAATTTAAATGATATCTCATCATATTCTCCCTCCCCCGAGTCCTTCAGGATCCTCTCTCCCTCCCTACCCATACGACTTAAGTTCTTTCTCAAAAAAACAAACAGAAGCCAGGACAATACATCTCCCCAAACCAAGAAAACAAAATAAATCCACACTCCTCTAAAACAACAACAGACAAAACCAAAACAAAACCAATACTGAAAAAAACAACAATGTACCAAACTATAACTAATGATATGCTACTTTGAGTTTTTGTGTTGGCTGTGTGTTGCTCATCTCTCCACATATAGAATAATCTTCCCAAGAAAATGTGGTCCCAGCACTCAGGATTACTACAGATTATTAGGGGGAAAAGAGACCTAATTCACTATAAACTCATGTC
This sequence comes from Mastomys natalensis, assembly GCA_021653895.1. NCBI lineage: Eukaryota > Metazoa > Chordata > Mammalia > Rodentia > Muridae > Mastomys > Mastomys natalensis. The sequence goes on from JAJTUV010002778.1 coordinate 62,194, forward strand.
CTAAATTAGATACTTAGGATAGGGTGACTGTGGGAAGAAATGGACTAAAGATGTATCAGAGAAAAGGTACCATTTGGAAATAGCCAGAATATTTGAATAAGATGTCTTGAGATAATTGGGAGTTATGGGCCTCTGTGACCACAACGTGTTGGATGTGGAGGCAGCAGAATCAGGAGTTCAAGGTCATGCTCATGTTTATGCCCAGTTCAAAACCAGCCCCAGCTACCAGATACTTTGTCTCAAAAACAGAAACAAAACAAACAAAAAACCACTAACACCAAGAAAAACAGAGACTTTGCAAACAATCTCTGCTATTCTAGGGAAAAGGGATGACCTCTAACGTTCTAGAAGAACTACCACCCACTGCACAACGCATGAGAAAATGTTTACATCTCTTTCTGTGGGCAGTGAAAAAGTCATTAGACAAATATTTGTCTTAAAGAAGTGGTGTAAACAAGACTGGGGTGTAGCTCGGTTGGTAGAGTGCTGGTTTAGGCTATATGAGGGTCTGGGTTCAAGCCCCAGCACTACTGGGCATGGTATACACCTTAAAGCCTCAACACTTAGAAGGTGGTAGCAGGAAAATCAGAAGGAAGTTGCATCCTTGACTATGTAGTGGCTATGTAGTGGGGTTGAACCTGGGCTATGTGAGACCCTTCCTAAATAAATTAAAAAAAATAAAAATAGGAAAGAGGGGTAACACAATCAAAGGGTTTTTTTTTTTTTTTTTTGGTTTGGTTTGGTCTGGTTTGGTTTGGTTTGGTTGGTTGGTTTTTTTGGTTTTTGGTGTTTGTTTGTTTGTTTTGTTTTGTTTTGTTTTGTTTTTTTTTGTTTTTTTTTTTTTTTTTTTTTTGAGACAGGGTTTCTCTGTGTATCCCTGGCTGTCCTGGAACTTGCTGTGTAAACTAGGCAGGTCTCAGATCTGCCTGCTTTTGCCTGCAAGTGCTAGCATTAAAGGCTTCAGAGGCAAATTTTAACTGGAGTAAAGAGAAACAAGAAGACCTAAGAGGTCAAATCAAGAAGACAGCTCAGTGGGTAAAAGCACTCAAACTCAGACTGACTACCTACATTTGATCAAAAAGCCAGATGTAAGACTGTACATCTGTAATTCCCCCAGTATTCCTATCATGAGGTGGGAGACAGAGGCAAGGTAATAAGTGGCTTTGACAGAATCAACACACACACATACACACACACTGTAAATTTTTGTATCTGCACTGTGAACTTTTTTATCAAATTCAGGAAGCCTCCTGTTTCTTATTTGGCAAGTACTCCAAGGTAAAGAAAGATGCTCAAACTTAGAAGCTATAAGGTACTAATGATGTGAATTGCCTATTTTGGATAACTAGTGCCCAAGTTCCTAAAGAGCTAAGTTCTGTCACTGTCCCCAAAGCATTGACAAGGACCCTGAATTTCAGGTGATAATGCAGTTGCCAATAGTATGTTCATAAGAAACCTCAACCAGCTATCATATGCTAAGCTTCAAAGCCATCGTACAGGGAGCTGATGAACCTGTGCTGTTTTAAGCCACTAATTGATAATTCACTATCCAGTAATAGAAAACTAATAATATAGGCTCAGTCACCCTTCATGATTACACACATATCCCATGTATGATAAAATATCCATTGAATGGGAAACAGAAGGAAGCTTCCTGAATGGGAATAAAACCTCACAGTGCACATACAAAAATTTACAGTGAATGTTTGTGTGTGTATGTGTGTGTTGTGTGCATGTATGCATGCATATGTGATATGCAAATGCATGAGAATGTGTTTATCAAGGTGCCCTGGACCATGCATACGTATGTATGTGTAGGTCAAAGTTCAACCTAAGGTGCCACCCTTGTTTATTTTCCAGCTTAGGCTTTGAGACAGGGTCCCTCACTAAACCTTCAGCTTGGCATTTTTACTACACAAGCTAGCCAGAAAGCTTCCTCCCTGTCCTACAGTAACTCTTGCTTCTACACCCCGAAGTTGGGATTTTAGGTGTGCAAACGCCACACCAACTTTTTCCTATGGAATAAAACAGATTTGAACTCAGTATCTCAGATTTGCACAGAAAGCATTTTCCTCACTGATCCAGAACTCTGAATGTGTGTCAGTTTTGAGATAGCATTGCTTTCGGCCCCAGTGGAGGATCAGAGTTGGTACTTCCCCACATCTGACACCTGTCCCAATTCTTGCAAATCACAGCTACTCTGTGTCCCCATTCCAGACATTGCAGCCACTGACACTGCCGGCTAGTCTGTAAACAGGAACCCAGAACTCACTGGATGAGTGCCTATCTTGTCCACATAGACCCACCAAAGCAGCAAATACATGTATGTCCTGGCCCCAGAGTTGTGGCTGTTCTACAAATGTGTGCAGAAATCCGTGGCTGTTGCCCTGAGATGTTCTTGTCCAAGATGCCCTCTGTCTAGACTGTTGTCTTTTCTAATGATAGTGTTGGGACAGATAGTCTTTGTATGATTTCCTGGCTAATGTCTTGACTCGCTGCAATCTATTAACATTTGTCCAGAAGTACCACCTTTGATATTCCTGCTTCTGCTTCAAGACCATACAGTAAGAAATTACTATATATATATTATATATATATATATATATATATATATATATACACACATATATTGTGTGTGGTGTGTACAACTAGTGAGATTTAGTTCTCTACTTCCACCATATTGGTTTCAGAGACAGACCTCAGGTCACTGAACTTGGCAACAAGTGCCTTTCTGCACTGAGCCATGTTGTTGGCCCAGATACTATGTTTTAGCATAAATGGAATTATTGCCTATTTTTATTTTAATTACAGTTTATTAGGAATTGACTACAAAGCATTGCCACCAATGTGAGGATATTGCTGTTTGCAATGCATTCGTGAACATAGTGATGACTGCCTACATACCCTAAGTCTTTTTTTTTTTTTTTTTTTTGGTTTTTCGAGACAGGGTTTCTCTGTGTAGCACTGGCTGTCCTGGAACGCACTGTTTACCAGGCTGGCCTCGAACTCAGAAATCCACCTGCCTCTGCCTCCCAAGTGCTGGGATTAAAGGCGTGTGCCACCACCGCCCAGCTTTTCCTGTGATTGATTGACAAACACAGGCTGGGATTCGAACTCGGGAGAGACAGACAGCAGCCTCGGACTCCAGAGCACGGCGACTGCTGCAGTGCGCCACCGCTAGCCGGCTGCTCATACCCTAAGTCTTGAGACTCAGATTAGAATAGATCATATATTAAGCAGAACAAGATGATATGAATGCATCATTGCTGAAAACTGAAAACCTGGAAAAGCAAGTGGCTTTTAGAGGTACAGTTTGGGGAAAGTTAATTCAACCAATCTTAGGTCTGAAGATCAGGGGAGAGGTCAAGGTTTAAAGTGCAAAGGTAGGCATCATCTGCTTAGATGTAGTATATGCAGTCATGGATCTGAGTTAGCTCCCCTGAGAAGGAAGTGGAGATAAAGAAATGAGTGCAAGGCTTGCCAGATTAGTGGAAGAATGTACTGTGTGGTTTTGTGAACTTCATTTACTGTAACAGAAGCAAGAAATACCTGTTATGGTCTAAGTGTGAGTGTCTTGCCAAAATTCCGTGTTGGCTTAAAAGATACAACATTTGGAAGTGATTAAAAGATTAGTACTGCTAGAAAAGACCCAAGGGAGCTTGTTTGTCACTTCAGTCATGTGAGCACACAGGGAAAGCTGTCTTTTGTGATGTAGAAACCAGCCCTTAGCAGATATTGAATATACAGGTGGCCTTGATCTTGGTCTTTCTGGACTCCAGAATTGTCAGTAGTAAATTTTTGTTGCTGATCAGTCAAGTAGTTTATGTTTTTTTTCAAATATTATCCTAATCAAATTAAGACAATCATATTAGTACTAAAATAGCAATCCAAAATAATTTTGGTAAGTTAAAAAAAAAAAATTAACCAGCCAACCAACCAAACCAAAAAAAAAAAAAAAAATATTAGCTAAGTGTAGTGGCTTACACCTGGAATCTCAACAGTCCTGAGACTGAGGCCAGGAGACCAAGACCTTCAAGGCCAGTCTGTGCTCAATCATACAACATACAACAATTAATGAAACAAGCAAAGTTTGTGGTCAAATATTTTTCTTTTCCTTTTTGCCCATTTAGAGAATACATGATTTTTTTTCTGAGTTAGTATAGTGTTGTCCCTTCGGTTTAGTCCCAGACCCCCTGTTGCCAGCCATTTCCCTTGCAAATGCCTCTGAGGCTGGTGTGGCAGAGGAGCTTGCTGCTATTTTGTCCAGGATGAGCTTTTGAAAGGTTCTGTTCATCTGAAGACACCTAGATGGATTTTAGGATTCTCTTTTCAACCTACGTATCATGTCTTTGTTCTGAGAGGGCATCCTGGACCCTGGAAAAGGCCCATTTCATATTTCCTACAGTAATAGCACAATCTATGAATACTATCCCTGCCAACAGACATACAAGCATCTATACACATAAGCACATACATATACACATGTAGCCCCTTTTTATTCATATTAGGGAGAAATCTAATTACTAACATTTTACTAAATATCTGTAGAAAAAAACAGGTCATATTAGGTTTGCTATTGAGCAGACTAGCCAGTTTGATACTGTGTCTAGGTCCCTAATTTTCTCCCTATGTATCCTGATAGCATTTACACTTGATATAAAAACAATGTCAAAGTAGTGGTCTTCCGAGATGTAAACTCCAACTTTTAATTTAGTTATAAGGGCACAATCAAAGATTCTTGTGCTCTAAATCTTTTTGAAACAATGATAAATCAAATCAAATTATGATAGACTATTCAACAACCAAACCTTATAATTATGCCATTTGGTTACGCATCTATGTTCATCACCTGTGGGATATCTTCAGGATTTGGAGATACAAGTTGAGTTTTTTGGGATTAGGAGATAGTGCAGTGGTGCAGAAGAAGAGTTCTTGCCTGGTATGTGTAAGGTCCTTGGCAGCAGTTCCAAATGTGTGAGTGTGTGTGTGTGTGTGTGTGTGTGTGTGTGTGTGTGTGAGAGAGAGAGAGAGAGAGAGAGAGAGAGAGAGAGAGAGAGAGAGAGAAAGAGAGAGGGGGGCAGGGGAGAGAGAGAGAGAAGCAAAATAAAGACAGGGTTGGGTTGCTTCATTTTCTTTAGAGCTCCATAACATTCGAATCTTTCTCATTGAGAGTTCACTGAAAATTCAAGTAAAAGGTACAGCAGGCTCTGAAAGGTCATACACTCTACTCTCTGGGGAAAAAAGTACAGTAGAACAAAGGAGAGGCAACATGTAGATGTGAGAGAGAAGAGAAGCGCAATCTAGGCAGAGACCCAAAGTGATTCCTGAGTGCTTAGGGAAATAGAAGCATGAGTGCCTTCCAAGAGACTTGAGAGAATCTGGAAGCACATTAGCATTGAAATGTGAAGGACAGGACAGCTGCAGAAAAGCAATGGGAGCACCAAGCTAGTTCAGCTAGTAAAGAAGGCCACTGAAATCCCAAGGACAAAGTGTGAAAAATAAGCAAGAAAAAAAGAAAAGGAAGGAAGGAAGGAAGGAAGGAAGAGGAGCAAATCAGAAGAGTTTTACATTCAACCAAGCCATCAAATTTATAAACTATTATCATGATTTACAGCATTTCTAAAAGTATGACATCAAAATAGTATTCATTGCATTATTCTGGATCTGCTCACACTCATATACTACTATTATCCTTATTGTTTTTGTTATTGTTAAGGCAGGACCTTATGCAGCCCAGGTTGAACATCTGTCCCACCTGCCCCCACCTCCCGAATGCTGGGAATTACAGATGTATGAGACCGTACCAGTTGCCTCTTTAATTCTAGATTAAAAAGTTACACCATCAGTTGTTTACTGGCTTTTGAGGCTTTTTGGACTTGGACTGAACCATTTACCAAGATATATTGTAATAGTCTAAAATGAAAATATTTTTACCATTTCCTAAGTTTTCATACCTTTGGTTTGGTTTGCTTTGCTTTGCTTTTTTAGAGTGGGTCTCATATAGGTCAGCGTGACCTGGAAGTCCAGATTCTCCTGCCTGCTCATCTACAGTGCTGGGATTACAGGTGTGCACGACAATGCCTGGCCCCACTGAACTATTTTTTTCTTCCAAACTGGCCATATTCCTTTAAATCTGCAGATAATATAATTTCTGTAAGTTTGTTTTATAGTTGTATACCCAAATCAGTTGTCATGGCTATCACTTTAATCCTGGCACTTGCCAGGCAGAGACAGGCAGATCTTTGTGAGTTTGAAGCCAGCCTGGCCTACATAGTGAGTTCCAGGACAGCCAGAGCTACATTGTGAGACTCTGTCTTTAAATAAATAAATAAATAAATAAACCTAAACCAAACAGAAAAACACACTATTGTGAGCCCAGAGAAGAGAACGAAGTGGCCAAAGTTATGGTGGAAACTTTTCCTACTCCCTGGCTGATGTCCACCGTGGGGATACCTTCTTAGCTCACTTCATTCCCAAGGAACTGGAATTCAATCCACACAGAGAAAGGTCTTGATCAGACACTAGGAAAATGTGACCGGAAACTTTTCTTGATGTCATCTTTCATAAGCAAGGCTGTGGTCACTGGTTCGTTATTAAAGCTCCATTGTGATCATTAGTCATAAGCATGATGCGTGAAAATCCATACAACCAAACCAATCAATACAACAAACTTTAGGATAAAGTGCCCGACACCTTAGCTTAAACTTAGCTGACAGTGTAATAGGTTTCATCCTGATGTTTTCGTATATGATTTCTTCTGTTGATTCCCCAATTTCTTCTCTGCCAAAAAATGCCCTTCCCACCTTTTTACCCTTTCATCCCCACGTCATGTCTTCTGTTATGCTTTTCTCCTTCCTCAGAACCTTTGTCTCCTTATCTTGTAGTTTCCTCTTATGATCTGGTTTTATAACCTGTATCCATATTCATACCCACAGATGTATGTGCACATTTATAAGTTTTTAAAACAGGGTCTTACTATGGAGTTCTGGCTAACCTGGAATTCACCATGTATACCAGCTGGTCTGGAACTCACAGAGATCCAACTACCTCTCTGCCTCTTGAGTACTGGGATTGAAAAGGCATGTATCACCATACCTTGCCAAATATATATAAAGTTAAGTGGATGTGCGCATGAGAAAGAACACAAAGTATTTGTTTTCCTGAGTCTGAATTACCTCTAGCATTTTCCTTACTATAGCAAATATAGCAGCAATAAACATGGTTGTACAAGTATCTCTGTCTTTTGGGTATATGACCAGGAGTAGCATAGCTGGGTCATATGGTAATTTTTTTCCATATTTTTATTGGTTATTTTATCTATTTACATTTTAAATGTGATCTCCCTTCCCAGTTTCCTCTCCACAAATCCCCACCCCTTCTCCCTACCCCTGCCTCTGAGGCAGGGTGCTCCCCCACTCACCTACCCACTTCCACTTAACCCTTAACATTCCCTTATGATAGATCATAGAGCCTTCACAGGTCCAAGGGGCTCCCCTCCCATTGATGCTTGATTAGGCAATCTTCTGCTACACATGCAGCTGAAGTCATGGTCCCCCAATGTGTACTCTTTGGTTGCTGTTTTAGTCCCTGGGAGGGGGTCAGCTCCTTCTGTCCTTGCCCCAACTCCTCCACTGGGGTCCTTGCACTCAGTCCAATGATTGGCTGTGTGCATCATCATCTGTATTGGTCAGGCTCTGGTAGAGCCTCTCAGGGGACAGCTATACCCAGCTCCTATCAGCAAACTCTTCTTGGTAATTCTTTTTTTTTTTTTAGTTGGAGTTTTGTTTAGTTTGTATGTGTGTGTGTGTATGTGTGTGTGTTGTTTTAGAAACCTCCATAGCAATGTCCATAGTAGTGGTCGCAGTAGTTTATATTCCTCCCAGCAGCAAATTGTGGAGAGCCGTTTAGCCACGCCCCTACGGCGGACGTGAGCCTTAGCTTGTCCTTGCCAGTTACAACTCCTTGTATGGCGTGGGGCTGTGCTGACAGTGGTGTGAGGTTACATCTGACCGCTCTGGACCTATGGGCTCGGACCATGCCACGACCCGTGATTGGCCAGGATGATGTACCTTTTATTTCTAGGCGCCATTCTAAGATGGCGCTGGTTTTCCAAGGTCAGCTCAGCTTCCTGAGTAAACAAGCCCTTTGCGCATGTGTCGGCCTTGAGCCCTTCCCGAGCAGGCTTATGCTAATGAGGTATTGGCAGCCTAAACCTATCCTGAGAGAACACGCCACCTAGCCTGCCTGGGTGGATATATAAGGAGCTCATTTCTGCTGCTCGGGGTCCCCGTAGTTCAGTTTCGTTCCTGAAATAAAGCTGTCTGAGAAGGATCCGACCCTGTCGTGTCTTACTTGCTGGTCGAGGCGGACGCGACATCTGGTGGCCCGTACGGGGACCCGAGGACAGCATCCTCGTGGATTCAGAACTCAACAGCTCAGGACGGCGGTACCGGCTAGAGCTAAGACTCTAGGCTAGAGCAAGGTAAGGCTCTAGGGTGTAAATAGTAAAGAAAAAATACGTTCTCGGAAAGAGACGGCGGTACCGGCTAGAGCTAAGGCTCTAGGCTAGAGCTAAAGGAAGCTCTAGGATTATATATATATATATATATATAAAAGGCCTAGGTGTTTAAGTTTCCGGAAAAATTGTAATATATTTTGGTTAGAGTAGTATTATGTTAACTGTAGACCCGTTGTGGGTCGGCTTGTGTGTCTCTATTTTGTTTTGGGACGATTCTAAGGTTCTCGGAAGGAGATAATTGTACCAAACGCAAAGTGAAAGTAAAGAAACAGAGACGTAAAATGGGAAATTCTCTATCTCACCCGCTTTTTAGCTCCGCTTCCCTTAAAGGCGGAGGGAGTCCCTCCCTCCACACCACTGGCCTGGACTCCCTTGCCGAGGGAGGGTGCCGGGACGGTGGAGTGCAATGGGCAAAGAAAAATTATTTTTAACAAAGATACGAAGTTGAACCTTGAAAATAAAAGAAGCAAGAGGATATAAGAAAAGAAGTTGCTCGCTCTCTGGCGTGTTACCAAAAAGAAGTTGCCAGCTCTCTGGCATGTTTACAAAAAGAAAAACAATAAAAGCTTATTACAGAGCCCTCCAGAGAAGCAAGAGATGATTGGGGGACGCCCTAATCTCTCTGGCTATCTCAAGGAGAGATTCTCAATTTTGTTTTCTATGTTATTGTCTGACATTGGTATACCAATTTGTCCATATATGTATCATATGTTTGTTTTGTCTGGCATGAATGGTTGTGTTCTATGTCTCATGTTTTGAAAACTGCCTGTTCAATTTATTTTGAAACTTGCTTGGGAAGTAGTTTCAATTTACACAGCAAAAACTGATAATTTACCCTGCTCTGTGGCTGGGAGAAGAGCACTGCAGATACAACCTTAAAAAGTATCAACTGTTTTCATAAGCAGCTCTGGGAAGGAGGCCAACAGTTTCTACAAGGCCAACAGTTTTCTGCAATAAGGGTGCCTCCCAGTTTGATAAGTATTTTTCTCTTAAATTACAGCTAAAAAGGTAAAAATGATTTGCTCAAATGTATATTTATTTTTATTCTTGATTGATATTAAAAAATGCAAATTTGTTCTATATCATTGGGTATGATTACAAATCTACAATTTTAGTAACAAAAACTAAATTATAGCTGGTAATTCAAGTTAGAGTCATTCAGAACCAGATATTTAAAAGAGATCTCAATAAGAGTTTAATCTGGGATCAAACATGAACACCTTCTTTCCTTGCACAATTGGCTTATTAGTTGATCCCTCTAAGAGACTTTTTATACAAGCCTTTGCTCTCATACAACGAGCTTTAACATATTAGTCTTTGTTGATCCAATATACATCTAAAGATAATATCTTTTCAATGCCTGATTCATCAGCTATATTCCTAAATATATTGTGACACAGAAAGTTCAGATAGGAAAAGATGGTTTACTTATTTTAAATTATTTTCAAAAGTTTCTAGGGATGCTAATTGGCTAAGATCTTATTTTAAGCTCTCCACCAAAGAATTTAGTCTCTGTTTAATGTTCTCAAGAAAGATACAAACCCTAATTTCTTTCTACAATTGGCTGATAAAGGAAAAATAATTTTACAGGAAATAGAAAAAACTGTTATTAATAAATATATAAATTAGTTGTTGGCTGCTTTATAACAGTCCTTTGATACAAGAGATTATCAATATAGATTTATATTTCTTTACTTCCATGAGAAGTTTTACCATCTTGTTTTAAAGCTATTGCTATATTAATATAAGTTAAGATCACAAAGGTATCTTAAAGAAAAACTTAATAAAATATTTCTTATTCCAAATAATAATATAATTAATTATTACAAATACTGGTATTTGGCCTAATACATAATCAGTTTGTTACAACTTTTTCTATGCATGCTCTTGTATTTCTTATGCATGTATATATATAGCCCAATGTCTTTGGGAAATCAGTTAGCTAATGATTTAACTAAAATTCACATATATAATGTTCATAAGGCACAGGAGCTTCATGCTTTCCACCATGTGTCTACAAAGACTCTACAAAAGATGTTCCTATAACTGGAGAATAGGCAATAATTAAAGACTGTTCGGCCTGTGCTCCCTTAGCTCTGTTCCTCATTATGGCATAAATCCAAGAGGACTGGTACCTAATGATTTATGGCATATGGATGTTACACAGATTTCCTCAATTGGAAAGTTATCTTATGTTCATGTAGTAGTAGATACTTTTTTCCACTATGTTATTGCATCTGCTTTAACTAGAGAGGAATATCCATATATGTTCTCATCTATTACAAAATCAAATTAATAACATGAAAGGTGGGATATGGTGAATGAAAGACGCCCTTCCTCTATATTTTCACATTCTCTATTTGTTTTAAATTTTCTCACATTGGATAATGTGGTCTGTCTGCTGCAGACTGTCAGCGGAGTGTAGGAAGTGTTAACAAACCCTTAGTGTATTGGAAAGATCCTGTAGATGTCACTATGTGTGGCCCTGATCCAGTATTGGTCTGGGGTCGTGGTTATGTTTGTGTTTTTTCTACAGATGAAACGTCTCCTAGGTGGATTCCTAACAGTGTATCCAACATGCCAAAACCAAAAATGGGGCAGATGAGGAAAAAGATGATGCGATTATCCCTAAATCAAGAATGGGAGATGGGTGTCAACAGGCTGTTACAAATCTTTGCAATGCTGATCACCATACTTGGGTTGCTGCATCGGGGATGTCGAGCTGAAGTATATTGGGCTTATGCTCTTTATCCTCCTGTCGTACATCCTGTGACTTGGGAAGAATCTGTTGATATTTCCTGTTTGTAATAATCAGACTAAATTCATGGGACACTTTTCTGACAGTCACATATTAGCTTACCATGCTTATTTCAACTATTCAGGAAAGCTGGATGGACTTCCTATTTGTTTTCAGATTAATCATGCTTGCCTTTATGTGAAAAGGTGACTATGCAAGATGATGGGAATACTAAGGTTACAGCAGGTATCCATTGGACTCTTGACTTTTATTATCCATATTTTCAAAACGTTACCAGAGGACTTGGGAGACCACCACCTAACATTTCACCTTGTAAAATGGTTAAAACAGCAAAATCTGACTTTGCACCACACTGGAGAATTTGTTATGCTAATGAGACTGTGTGCTTATACATCCTTATGTGACTGGAACATGCTAGATACAGACATTCGTCCTATAAACCTGGTCTATGGGATATGGACAAACTTTAATCAGACATTCTATTCAACTCTGTGGAAAGCTGGATCCCATCACTTTGGAGGGGCTCATCACTTGGGTCAAGGATGCCCTCAACTTCTTTAAAAAATGGGCAGGAGTATTTGTCTGGGGGGCTGCTGTTCTCCTGGGCTGTGATTTCTGCCTTTGGTTCCTATGTCGCTTGCTCCGTGACCATGCAAGGCATAAGGCTGTGGTTTACCAGGCATGACAGCCATGGATGAAGGTACTTCCCAGCCGTTTGGCTGGCCTCCCTTAAGGAGATGTAGTAGAATACCTTCTGGACCCGATGATGACCATCTAGACATTCTTTCCTACATTCTGACTGTTTTGAACGCCATCACCTTAATTTTTTGTAGCGAAGAGTCTCGACTAGAGATGTTCTCAATTTTTGAGATAGATTCTCTGAAAGTATGTCTGAGAGCATAGAGGTTTTGTGCCATATTTACCTCTCCCTGACAAAATGGGCATGAAGGTGGGTATGGAGTGCCGGCCTCCATTACAATGCCTTCACACTTGCACAAGGGCTCAGACCTCTACTTTCCTTCGCTGTCTTGCCAAGGGTGTCTCCCAACGCCTCTGGCCTGCCACGTGGTGTATTACGTTCAAATCTGTTTCAATGAGGGAACCCTATGTCACAGGTCTACCGGGTCCATGGGTCATCTACTGACTTTCATGGTTCATGCGTGCTGTCTATGCCATATAGCCTAGAAGCGTAGGAGACGTCTTGCCCTGTTGGCGCATGCCGTCCACGTCGTGGAGACTGGCCGGTCCCTCTGACCCTGACCTGCCATGACAACGCAGGCTCTTTAGCGTGCTTTTGCTTCCTGGAGTCTGCACTGCAGGTGATTGCCTCGTCTGTAGGGCCCAGCCAGAGTGTCGCCTAAGACAGGGGCCACGCCTACAGGAGATTGCCAGCTTCTCCTGGGCCTTAGTTGGCTTTTGCTGCGTGTGCGTCCAGACGGGCTTGACTCTCTGGTCTAGGGATTGTTCTGACTCCCTGCATTTACTCCTTTGGAAGAGCTGGTTGCCGCTATTTTTAAATAAAAAAGGGGGAACTGTGGAGAGCCGTTTAGCCACGCCCCTACGGCGGACGTGAGCCTTAGCTTGTCCTTGCCAGTTACAACTCCTTGTATGGCGTGGGGCTGTGCTGACAGTGGTGTGAGGTTACATCTGACCGCTCTGGACCTATGGGCTCGGACCATGCCACGACCCGTGATTGGCCAGGATGATGTACCTTTTATTTCTAGGCGCCATTCTAAGATGGCGCTGGTTTTCCAAGGTCAGCTCAGCTTCCTGAGTAAACAAGCCCTTTGCGCATGTGTCGGCCTTGAGCCCTTCCCGAGCAGGCTTATGCTAATGAGGTATTGGCAGCCTAACCTATCCTGAGAGAACACGCCACTAGCCTGCCTGGGTGGATATATAAGGAGCTCATTTCTGCTGCTCGGGGTCCCCATAGTTCAGTTTCGTTCCTGAAATAAAGCTGTCTGAGAAGGATCCGACCATGTCGTGTCTTACTTGCTGGTCGAGGCGGACGCGACATCAAATAAGTGTTTTTCTTTTCCCACATCCTCACCAGTATGTGTTATATGGTGGTGTTAGTTTGTGTTGTGTTGTTTGCCAAGCCTTTAGGATTCTGAATGCATACTTGAGTTTTAAAAGTACATTAGAGAATGTGGCTCTCTGACAAGTGACAAAGAAGTAATGTAGCTAGTCTAAAACCAAGAGAGCAACACATTTCGTAACAGCATGGAGCTGTTATTTGTCTTCAGTTGTGGCCTTAGGAAAAGAGGAAAAGAAGAAGGTCACGTAATAGGCAAGAAAAATACATACACAATTTAAAAACCTAAAATCTTTTTAACAAAGAAAACAAAGCAAAAATCAGAACATATACCTTTTTAGTATTAAAACATCTTCTAAATAACCCACATTTTAAAAATTGTGTATGCATGTTCATGTGGTAGGGGTGGGTGTTTGCATGTGTTAGTACGGGTGCCAGCTGAGTCCACAAGAAGGTATCAGATCTATTGGAGCTGGAGTTATAGCCATTTGTGAGCTGTGGGCTCTGGGAACCAAACTCAGATCTTCAACAAGAGCAGTATGCACTCTTAAGTACTGAGCCACATCTCCAACCTCCACTTGGCTTTCAATTTTAATGGTTCTCTGATGCAGGTGGTTCCTAGAGTTTCTAGGGCACTGGGCATCTCAGGTGAACACATGACTTTCTGGTGGGAATATAGGAGGCCAGTTCTAGAGGCCAGTCTGAATCAACATTTGAATAAGTTTCAGAACCTCCATCTTTCTGGACCTGATTTCTAGTCTAAAAACATACATATGATCTTTTGAACCATCTTTGAAAGCTAATTCCAGAACTGAAAAGATTTGAAACATTTACCAGGATGGAATCTGAGGCTAGAGAGGTGGCTTCTTTTGAATTTTCTCTAAGTTTGAGTGGTCAGTTAAGGCCAGAACCAAAGGCAGAATGTCCAGCTCCAGGCCACAATTTTCCTTCTGTTTCAGCATCCTCTTTGCTGTATGTACTGTTCTTCCTGCTGGAGATGGTGAGGGTGTGAGATGACTTTGCAAAGTGCGTCTATGGATGGGTGGTAAAAGGTGAAGGAAATGAATACACCCAAGCACTGCAGTAGTCTGCTTTCCTTTGCTGTGACAAAATATTTGAGACAGATAACTTAAAAGAAGAAGTATTTATTTTGGCACATTGATTCAGGTTTTAGTCTGAGATAACCTGGCTCCATTACCTTTGATTTTAAGAAGACCATTAGGCAGATGGGAATGTGTGGTTAAAGGAGACTGTCCACTCTGTATAGGTCAGCAAACAGAGGGAGATGGAGACCGAAAGAGAGAGAATAAAGGACAGAGAGAGAAGTAAAGGGTGAAAGGAAAGGAGGGAAGAATAGAGGGAGATTTAGTGGAGGGACAGGAACAGATAGAAGAAGAGAGAGAAGAGCATACAATCAGTCCCAAACTTATTTATCTTCTTCCATGAAGTGTGCCTGTCGCTCAGCTTTCTTTTCATATGTGTTACTCATGTAGACTTGTTCTCCTGCATGAACATGAGTTGTCAATACATGTGCATGTGGATACCAGAGGTCAACAATTTTCTGCCTCAGTTTTTGAGGAGAGTCTGTCTGAACCAGGAGCTCACTTACTGCTGTACTAGCTGTCCATCAAGCCTCAAGTATCCCCCAGTCTCCATCTTGCCAAGTCTGGAGTGTACCAGTACACCCTGCTTTGTGCTTGGGTATTGGAATCTGACCTTAGGTACTCATGCTTGTACAGAGAGCACTCTGCTGGCTGAGCCATCCTCCCAGTCTGCTTTCCTTTAGTTTCTCTCGACTCTGCCATGCCTATTACATTCTACATGGCATATTCTTATTTATTATTCAGACATCACTTTGAGGGACCAAAATTATTATCTTTCTTGTTTCCAGATGAGGAAATAGAGGCTCCAATAAGACTGAATGACTTGCCAAGGTCACACAGTGAACATGAAGCAGAAATATAACTGCAGCCTAGCTGACTGGCTCATAAACACTATGCCTATGGATGGACGCTTTGATGATAAAACTATGTGGCAGTTGTTAGCATTCCTTCTAGCTCTGCCCCACAGTTACCTGGCAACAGCCAGGTATGCCTGACTCAGTATAAAAGGGCTGCTTGTTCCCTCCTCACACTTTAACTCTCTTATTCTCTGCCCCTTCTCCCTCTCTCCCCATCCACATCACCCTCCCCCTCTTCCTGGCTGGCCTTTCCTCTTCTCTCCTCCTCTTCCTCCCCCTCCTCTCCCTCCCCTCTTTTTTCTCCTCTCCCCTCCTCTTTCTCCCCCTCCTCTTCCTCCCCTCCTTTTCTCCCTCTCCCTCTCTCTCCTCCTCCTCCTTTTCTCCCTCCTCCTCTCCCTCCCCTCCTCTTCTCCTCCCCTCCCCCTCTCCCTTTCCCTCCTCATCCTCTTCCTTCCCTTCTCCTCCTCTTCATTCCTCTTTCCTCTCTTTCTTCTCTCCCTCCTCTTTCTCCTCTCTCTCTCATTCTCTCTCTGCCTTTCTCCTCTCTATTCCTCCTCAACTCCTTTCTATGCCTTAAATAAACTCTATTCCATACTATATCCATCATATATCTGTACCTCAGCGAGAAGGATGTTCAGCATGGGCCTGCAAGGCACCCTTTCTACCTCACCACTACTAGCCTCTACCAAATATATTCTAGTTCATTTTTCTTCTTTCTTTCTTTCTTTCTTTCTTATCTTTCTTTCTTTCTTCTTTCTTTCTTTCTTTTTAAAAACACAGCAGCAGTGCATTTTGATTGTTAGCATGCATTAAATCACTCTACTACTAATGCAGAATATATGTACTATTATCCCATTGAATATGAATTATTGACACTATAGAGCTTACTTAAGTAGCACTGAGGCACCTAACTGATCATGTGAATCAAGTCATAGTTGGACTCATTCTGCTTGACTTCATGGCTCATGCTTATAAACACAAGATGTTTCTATCTAAATTCTCCATACAAACACTTTTATGACTCATGGCCACCACTGTCTTCTGTAGATTGATCAAATGGTACTTTAGGTTTCCTAACTGACCCAGGCAGTAAGAACGGTGATTCCACACAGGCAGCTAGCAACTGCCACAAGGAAAACAAAACAGGATTTAAAATGTACCTAATAAAGTATGCTTTTATTTAATAATAAATATTATAAATTAAATAATCCATATATTGTATATATCATATTTATGTTATATAAAACATATACTATTTGTAATATATTAATATACTATTTGTACTATCATGTAATCATTTATGCATTAATAGAATTTATAAATGTATATATTTTGATATTTTATTATTATTATAAAACATGCTTGGGTTGTTTGAGTGTTTGCCTGGCATGCACCAAGTTTGGAGTTCAATCCCCAGTACCAAATAACCTGGCCGTGATGGTGCCCACCTCTAGTTCTACACTTGAGGAGGCAAGAGGCCAGGTTACATGAGACCTTGCCTCAAAACAACTTTTTAAAAAAACAATAAAATAATATAAAACTTACAGTAGTAGTTCCCACATTGAGACCATCTTGAACCCAGGAATCCCTTTGAGGTTAAAAACTAAAAGCAGACCTTTGAGGAGTTAACAAATGAATCCATAAGAGAAACATTTTCCTAGTGCCAGAACTCACATGGATTCCATTCACAGTCTCAGTCTCTGACTCCCAGAGTCCTCCAAGTCATATTTGACAAATGGTTGTTCATCCAAGCGAAGTGACCTGCCATTCAGTAAGCCAGATCTCGGCCCATGTAGAAGGCAGCTCATTTTTTCTCCTTAGAGATCTATTCTTCCTGTGTCCATATGAGTATCCCAAGTAGGGTTTATCTAGGCCTTTCACCCCAGCAGTGGAAGGACTAGGTCTTCCAACCTGTCTAAAGGATTTTTCTTCATTGTAGAATGTTTTTTGAAGGGCTCCAAAAAGTTTTATTGCTCTGAGTTAGGCTTGCTTAAATGACTCTGAAGTGCTGCTTCCTCTTAGGGATGTCAGCCAGAGAGCAGGAGACCTATTTACATCCAGGACTGCATTGAAGCTGCAACAAAGACCAATTAGTCTTGATTATGCTGGCTGCATTGGGAAGATGACTGTCCTCAGACACCAACTACTGCCACCAAAGTGCTTATCCTGCCCAGGAGTCAGCTCCTGTCCCTCAGTTCCTGATCTGGCTTCACATGACCTCTGAGGTCAGCTCTCTCTCTTCTCTCTCTCTCTCTCTCTCTCTCTCTCTCTCTCTCTCTCTCCTTCTGCCCCTCCTTCCCCCTCCCTATGTTTCCCCCTCCTCCTCCCTCTCCTTCTGCTTGTTTTCAGTCCTGCCAGATTGTGAAATATACAGCTTTAGCCCCATTGTATCCTTTGCCTACCCTGACCAAAAGCTGTTCTTGTTATGAAGTGAGACCTTTTGTAGCCCAGCCTGGAAGCTTATACCTCTAAATCAAGTCCTGGAAGGCAGAGGCAGGAAGACTGCTATAAGTTGCAGGCCAGCCTGAACTGTATACAGACTTATCTCTAAAGGCCAAAAAGAAAAGACACAATTCAACTTTTGCTGTAGAAAATCCACATGATGTCATTTTAATGTATTTTGCCTCTTAGTGGTTCATTTGTAGAAATTCATGTCTAATCTTCAGATTACAGTTCTGTGACGAGAAATGGGCTTAAGTTGTGTAGTAATGTCTTTCATTTAAAAACATTTATTGAGTACTTACAAAAGAGACTGAAACTTGAGGGTCTGGTTGTTTAAGATGTAACATCTTCCTCAGAGCTCATTGCCCAAAGCTAACCATACAAAAGATCATGATAACTGCTTACTTTCATTCAACATTTATTATGTGCCAACTAAGTGTTCAATCTGCTTCTGTTTTTTTCTTTTCATTTCCAATATGCATTTGTTTGATTCAAAGGCATAATGTTGATCTGTAGGAAGTGAGCATGGATGTCTCCATCTGGCTCTCTATTTAAATCTGAAAAGAATGCAGGTGGGCATTAATGTAAGCTGTGGCTTCTCAAAGGTGCTGTTTCCAGCATGCTTTCTTACAATCCATCAATACTCTTAGGTGGGCAAAACACAAGACATCACCATGAGTTCATTTTGTAGATGAAATATGATACTTCTGTCTGCTTCTTAACCCTTATGGACTCACAGTCCTTTATGAACCATTCTGAAATGAAAAACTCTTAAGAGACAATATGATTTTTCCAGAATTACTTTGGCAACAGAACTGATTGAAATTGACATGAGACTATGAGTCATTTATTCCACTTTGTATAGTTATGTGTTTGTCTCACTGTACATGTATTAAGGTGTCCCTCTGAAGATAGTATTCCCGACATACTGGGAGCTATTTTTGTAGCACTCTGCCTTCTTTTTTAAATTTATCATCATCATCATTATCACCTGTATGTGTATGTGTGTGTGCCTGTGTGTATGAGTGCACATGTGTCATCATCATTGTGTGTACTTGTGTGTGTGTGTGTGTGTGTGTGTGTGTGTGTGTATCAGTGCACATGTGTCAGGGCATGAGTGCAGAGGTTAGAAGACAACTTTCAGGAATCAGTTATCTTCCGTGGATCCCAGAATTGGACTTGGGTCCATAGGCTTACAAAAAAAAAAAAAAAAAAAACATTTTTACTCACTATGCCATCTGGTCAGCTACTAGGAAACCCTTACAATCTTCTAAGTTCTAAACTTTCTGAATTTCAGAACTCTCATGGTCTCAATATTTAAGAGTGAGGAAATTCTGCAATTATTGCATCAATATTATTTTATTTTTGCAGGGGAGTATTTTAGATGGAAGTCTTATTCTGTATGCCAGGCTATCCTCAAACTCATTTTGAGGTCAAAGGTGACCTCAAACTCAGCAATTCTGCTGTCTCTGCCACCTGAGTGCTAAGATTACAAGCTTGGGCCTCTCACTTGGCCCATTGTGTCCTGTCCCATATTGCCTGATATAACTCCTGATGCTTCCAGGACAGGATGGTTTGACTTGCAGTATTTCTATATATAATGATAAAGCTGAGGTTCGGAGAAATACTGCAACTCAAACCATTCTGTCCTGGAAGCATCAGGATTGAAACCCATTGTATTTGCCTTCAGGTTCCAAGCTGGTCATCACTGCACTATGCCAGTCTTTTGTTAAAAACAAGGAACATAAAAGAAATGCAGGCCAAGAGTTGCAGGGGTCCTGAGGAGGATAAGGGGCCTCTCAGTGGGGATTTAGTTGGAGCTCTCACTGGAGGCCCAGTGAGGCAAACAGTGTTCCAGGCAGGGAGAAGCTAGATGCCAAATGGAGAAAGCGGGTGAGGGATAGAACACACAGGCCAGAATCACCAGGGGGAGAAGTTTGGAAGCGAAACAGCAATGTTTCCCTGGTGCATCCCCAAGCACATATTGGACACCATGTTTCTGTCTCTGTTTCACCTCAGAGCATGGAAAGTACAGCCATGGACATCCTCACTGAGGGCTGCATTTGTTTTCTTTTATTATGTTCTTTTTATTAAGCATATCTACAGGATATGTAGAAAGGCAATGAGGTAGTCAAGAAGGGTAACAGTCATAAAGATCTATAGCTATAGCAGTTGTGTTGGGCTTTGTTGCTCCTTTGTAAGCAGAGTTAAAATTTAACCAAGGCCCTCATGCCTCACTGCAGCTGGCAGAGACTCAGTGGGAACTGGCCGGCACCCACAGGGTAAGTCACAGTCCCTCCCTCCCTCCCTCTGTGCCTGAACAGCCACGTTCTCCTTTTCCTATTTGGAATCCCAGTATAGGTCTTAGGGGGATCCATCCATTACTAGGAATTTAAACCTAGAATCTAAATATGTTCTTTTTTTTGTCATGAATAATCAAAGTTCTAAATTGATATTTTAGAAATCAGGTCCAGTTCATGAGTAGTGAATTGAGTGTGCCTAATTACATTTTATAGTCATTTAACAGCTGTTAATAATGTAATTTTGTGTTATGCCCAATTTGCACTGAATTACTTTAATGGCAGACATTGTATTTATTTTCCTTTTGATGAAACAGTAATCAAACACTGGAGAATCAACTTAGACATAGAAAAAATATTTTTTACAAGCTTGAAGAAAATTGACTTTAAAAAAGAAAAGAATAAATCATATCATAAAACTTAAGTAGTTTAACACACATGAATGCATTTAGTTTCTTTGTCATTTCTTTTTATAGAAAACAATGTAATGAACACAGTATCCTTGTTTCCCATCCAAGTCTGTATTGTCTGATGTGAACCAAGTGTTTGCAAATACACATCTGATTGGCATGTTAATATGACTCCCCCTGTCTAGATAGCCTTCTGAACTGAAGAAGTCAGATTTATACGTTTCTAGTATATGAAGTAAAGAGATACAGCATCTGTATGAATTCACACTCAGTGAAAACATCCATTTCCAAGGTGAGACTGGAGCAGAAATACAGCCAAAGTCGGGAGAGAATGGGATCCTGAAGGGAAACACAGAAAAAGGTAGGAAGGATTTTTCTCCTACTGGTTAGAAGAAACTTCCAAGTAGAATATTTACTAGGAAGACAAGAGGTTCAATGCTGGCTCAAAAACAAAAACAAGCAAACAATTGGAATAGTGCATTTTAGAAGGCTTACTTTGTATGTTTCCATTCAATTGAAGCTCTTAAGACGCAGCATCTGATAGTGTACCCATAGGTAAGTGATTTCTCTAGTTCCACAGATCAATGGCCTTTGTATTTGAAGTGAGCTACAAGAACGGAACAAAAAGGAGTTCTGTCTATCAATACTGGCTGCCATCTCTCCAGCCAGGGCTGGGCCTAGCATTTTCTGTTTTGCTTACTTGCCTCCTAGGATCTACGTGGGTGGAACTACAAATGGATGGGCTTTGCCTCCAGAACAGTGGTGGCTGCTCTGTGCTTTGTCAGGAGTAGGAGGCTAATTTCATCCTCATTATTTCTCAGGCCCCGTGTGTCAAGGAGGGAGGGTGGTGGGAGAAGTCCACCCTGGCTACAGGCAATAAAGAGAGGAAGGAGGCAGTGCCTGTGGAGAATTCAAAAACAAGAGGAAAACTGAATGGCACTCCGCTTTTCATGCTCGCCCTATGCTAGCCCTTCCACACAATGCAATGAAATTCTTCCCGCAGGGCCGCCTGTTCCCACTGCTGAGAGTTACTGAGAGCTCCATCAGAGTGGGAAAGGACTCCGAGCCTCATAAAGTGAGAGATAGTGCTCACGAGCTGTCCAGTCTGCACTCTTTCTTGTAACAGGAGGCTTCATTACAGTATTCTGCTTCCTGCTCTGCTTTTTGTTTTCCCCCTGACAAGCAGCTGCTCCTTCTGTGTCCCTCCTCCTTAGCTCTTGCAGGATTCTTCCACCTCAGCAGCTTGCTGTTGCCAGTGGGAAGGTGGCTTGTGTCCCTGCCAGTGTCTGTAGATACTTATTAGCTCTTGAAGGGTGTTGTGGCTCTTTTAGTTGATAGAGCTTTCTGTTGAGGAATTTTAGACAAATGATAAGGGGTGGTTTCAGGATATTTAAGTGGACACAACCCAGTGTCTTATGTATGGTAGCACATATAACCTTTAGATCTTTTCAAAGGAAAGTCTTTAGGAATTGATAGATAAAAGAGGAGCCTGGAGGCTTAACCCTGGAGACCTCGAGGTCTAATTCAAGTGCTAAATTCTTTTCTCTTGACCAATTCTTCAGGGCTATACAGACTAGGACACAGTTAATATTTGCTTGTAACTGTGGAAGAAAGGAAGGAAGGAAGGAAGGAAGGAAGGAAGGAAGGAAGGAAGGAAGGAAGGAAGGAAGGAAGGAAGGAAGGAAGGAAGGAAGGAAGGGAGAAAACACTCTAGATCAATGTCTAGACTTCAGAATATTATGGCACCAGAAGCAAGCACCTAGGTTTAACTAAGGATGTCCTGCGAGCAAACAGCCCACACCCAGGAGCAGAGACTGCAGTTTGCAAGGACAAGATAACCTCAGAAGGGTCATAAAATCCCATGCTCCAGGCAGGAGCAGACACTGATCTCTGATATAGCTCAATATGAGTCACAGATTCTACCAACAAAGGACTCTTCCAGTGACTGTATCTGCTATCAGGTTCTCCTGCCTCTGGTCTGATTCTGATCCGAGTGGCAGTTGAATGTCTGGCACCACGCATTTAGCTTTTTATATGGATTCTGAGATTGAACTCAGGTCATCAGGCTTGTTCAACAAATACATTTATGTGATGACTCGTTTCTCCAGTTCAATCACAAATTTCTTAAGAACATGAAAAATCAATAACAAGGAAAGAAAAGAGAAAAATCTGAAGTGGAGAGAGGAAGAAAAGGAGCAGGGGCTGATCGGAGTAAAGAGGCTGTAACATATAAGATATAGATACAAGCAAATATCATATTACATCTTATTAATTCGTACAACTAATAGCTAATGATTATCTGAATAATTGCTCTGAAGAAAACTATGCTTACTTTCTTAAAATCTACACATGCATAAATCCTTTATAACAAATTATGTACTATCTACATGTAATATACAGGTAGCTTTCCATTTACTTTAAATTGTTGGATTACTTATACATAGTACAATGTAAGAGCTATGTAATCATTCTTGTATGTCATTGTTTAAGAAGTAATAAGAAAAGGACTGTTCATATTCAGCAAAGATACCATATTTTTCTAAATACTTCAGTCCTTGGTTGGTTGTGTGCATACATGCCAAAACTGCAGAAACAGTGGCTGAATATATTAACAAAATCACCCTCAATGTGCAGTATTAGTGATGAAAGTCACCATGAAGTAGGGGCAAGCCTATTGTTGCTGTTGACACAGTTCCCAGATTCCCAGGATAATGGAGAAAAAGAACACTTCTAGAAGGAATGCCTAGAGATACAACCCCACACAAAAGGATATACTACAGAGTATAACATGAATATAAGGTATAAAAACTAATTTTAGGCAGAGACAATGTTTTCTCAGTCTGTTATAAATAGACACTGTCCTTTCTAAGTAATCATCAATATGATAACACGCTTTTCTAACTACACTGGTTATCGATTTTTGATAACTCTTCTGAAAAATGCCTTCACATATAGTTAAACTATTGCAAAAATCATCTTTCATGAAGGGAGGCATATGCCTTTAATCCCAGTCTTTGGAAGATGAAGACAGAAAGACAAGCTATCAGACTTTGGACAAGTCATTTTTCCGTCTGATCCTTACATTGCTCATCTATAAAGTAAGTGTGACCTTGGATTGTCTTTCTTCATGAGTTATTCCAACCTATATGATTATGCTAATACATGCATCCCTCTACAACTGCAGTTTGCACATCTGTGGAGTCAACCCACCTCACATTGATGAAGCTAGTATTTCCAGGTTGTGTAGGCTTTAGCCTATCTCTTCGATGGCTATACAGTCTCAATGAAGCCTGGCAATTTATCAGAATAGATTTTAATTCCTTTACTCATGGCACAGGGGAACTTAATCTTGGACTCTTCTGCAATCAATTGCAAGTGCACTTTCTGCTCTTCTGTTCTCAGTCACTCAGTTCCAGGTACACAGGCTCTAGCTTGGGAATACTGGGTGCATCATAGCCTGCCCCAGAAGGAACTGAAATTTCTTTAGGAATAAAGGCACTAGCATTTAAGTTACGCAATCATGTTTCTACACAGCCAAGGTGAGTCCAGCAGCCTTGGAGATTGGGGACAATATAATGATTAATCTTCACCATCAACTTGATTGGATAAAGAAACTTCTAGATTAAGATTTACTTGTTTCTGTGAGGGTAGGTCCAAAGAGAAATAATTTAGGGATGAAGACTTGTTCTGAATACATGGGCTATGGTCCCTGACAAAATAAAATTGATAGAAAAATGTCAGTGTTCACTTTTCTTTGCTTCCTGGTTTGCAGAGATGTGAGCAAGTCTTTCAACATGCCTTTCCCACCATAATAGATTGTATCCCTTTGGACTGTGACCTCAAATAAACCCCTCCTCTCCCTTAAGTTGCTTCTGGCCATGTATTTTGTTATAGTAGTGTCAAAAGTAACAGACTAATTCTGCAGTTAACTGTGCCCCATCAAACCAAGTGACAGTATTTCCTTTTGCTTTTGGTCTGGCTACCACATTTCCTGCTCAGTCTTTGGCTGTCAAGGCATTCTTGTTCATCAATGGGAATACAATTATCATTGTTGTGTCATGGACAGGCAATGCAACCAACAGCATTTCGGTATTGCTCCATATTCACACTGCACAGAGAAGTTCTTTGTAATTGAGTAAAGTTAGAAATTAATCACAAAAGATATAATTTATATTATGCTATTATAAATGACTGGAGCCGGGCAGTAGTGGTGCATGCCTTTCATCCCAGCACTTGGGAGGCAGAGGCAGGCAAATTTCTGAGTTTGAGGCCAGCCTGGTCTACACAGTGAGTTCCAGGATAGCCAGGGCTACATAGAGAAACCCTGTCTCGAAAAACCAAAAAAAAAAAAAAAGACTGGAACTTTTAATATGCCACTCACACTAGCATCTAAAACCATAACATACTTAAGAATAAATTGAGTGAAAAATGAATAAAATTTCTGCAGAACAACCTATAAAACATTATTGAGAGAAATTTGATAAAAGAGATAAACAGAGACACACAGTCTTTATTTAGGAATTGGAAAACCTACTATTGTTAATATAATTGTTTCCCCAAATTAATCTATCCATTGAAACCATAACCATGCTTATGTTTGTAGACATGTTGATAGAAGATCTATATGGAAGCCAGCAGTAGCTCTGCATAATTGTAATCCCAGCACTTAAAAAATGAAATCAAGAAGATTTTGAACACAAAATGAACTCAATGGTATTTTTGGAGTTTTTTTTTTTTTCTCTCATGTTGCTTTGTTTGGGCATTTTTTTTCTTTACCTTATTGGTCTTTTGCTTGGTTTCTAATTCTGTGTTTTTATATTTATTAATGTGTACATACGTGTGTATGTGTGTTGTATTGTTTCTTGTGCTTTTTCTTTTTTTAAGTTCTGGGTTTTTGATTTACCTTTTTATTTTCTAAATGAGAAAGAAAGAAGACGTGGAGTTGGATGGGTATGGAGCAGGGAGAGTAAGGGAGGGAAACTGAATCAGAATCTATTGTAAGAAGAATGTTTTTTAACTGGGCAGAGGTGGCTCACACCTTTAATCCCAACACTTTGGAGGCAGAGCAGGTAGATTTCTGAGTTTGAGGCCAGCCTGGTCTACAGAGTGAGTTTCAGGACAACCAGGGCTACACAGAGAAACCCTGTCTCAACAACCCCCCCAAATAGATTTAAATTAAAAAATCCATAAAACTAAAAGGGAAATTATCTGAGAAGAAAAAGGGACCAGGGAGTAAGCTAAGGAGTGAAAAATAGGCAAGGGGTATACATGATGTACATTATGTGCAAATATGAAAATGCTACAATGAAACCTATTAAGTTGTACAACTACTATATGATATTAAAAATGGAAACTCAAAAAACGAGTTTGAATGAGTTTGCTGTCTGTACATACTGTATAATGTACCTAGACTATATCTCAAAGAAAAATATCTATGGAAATGTAAAGAATCTGGAATACCCAACACAAACTTGAAAACGAATAGTGTTCACATTTCCACATAAGCTTGACAACAGATAAAACAAATTTAAACTCAAAGAAATAAAATGACAGATTCATAGTATCTGGTGTTGATAAAATACCAGTAGAAAAACTGGATGTCATACAGAAAGTACACCTTAATCTTTAACTCACACTGTACTTAAAATAATCTGAAATTTATTGAAGATTTTAATGTTGAAGCTAACACCAGAAACTTCATTACTTTGGGGTAGAAAAAAAATTTCTTAGAGGACATGAAAACAGTTAGCCATAGCAAATTTAGCAAAATAGAAATAGTTATGACAGAAAATAGGCAATCAACAAACAAACAAATATATGCATTATTTGTATAATATATACAAAATCATGTACATATATGCCAAAATACTTAGAATGCATCAATTAGCCCTTCAGGTATAGCTTTCAATTAATAATTAGATTAACAAAACCCCAGTGGCAAAAGGATTGAACAGAAAAGTAATTAAAAAAAAAAAACAGAGAAACTTCAACCTAGTCCATGAAAAGGCACACAGCATATTGGCCATTAAGAAGATGCAAATTAAATTACAGTGAGATAATACTTCATATCCATTATAATGAATAAAATGGAAACCATTATAACTCAGACATTATATTCCTAGATATTTAGAAAATATCTGTCCACAGTATGAGTTGAAGACAAATGTTATGGCAGATATGTACATACAAGATACAAACTAAAAGCAACTTAAATGCTATTATAATTGTTAATATCAACTGTCAACTTGATGAGTTCTAGAATTGCCTGGAAGATGGACTTCTGAGCACACCTAAGGAGTGCTGTCTCGGTTAGGTTAATTGAAGTTGGAGGACCCACCCTCTGTGGATACCACCATTCCCTGACTGGGATCCTGGACTGTGCAATAAGATAAAATCGAATCAAGTACAAGAATTTATTGCTCTCTAATGACTAACTGTGGATGCAATGTGACCTGATGACTCAAACTCCTGTTCTCATAGCTCTGCTGCCCTGATGGGCTGTACTGTCCAACTGTTAGCCAAAATAGAGCCCTTCTCACTTGAGATGCTTTTGTCATGCATGTTATCACTGCAACAGGAAGAATAACCAACTTGGTATCAAAAAGGAAAACTGCCACTGGATACATCTGACTGTCTGAATTATAGATCATCGGGACAAGTTTATAGAAGGGGTATGAAAGTAGAACTTTGGACTAGAAATGACCTTCAGTCCTTACTGTAACCAAAACATAATTGTAATTGGCCATTTTGGACAATGGGGGGGGGCTAGGAGGCCAAGAATGCTGAGAGAAGCACAGACAATGGAAGCATAGCTAAGGAGGTTTTAGAGGGAAACCAGGACTCTTATCAGGAATTGGGATTGGGGCCATTTGAGTGATACTCAGCCAAGAATCTGGTTTCATTCTGCCAATTTTCTGAGAACGTGAATAAAACTGAACTTAAAAAAACTAATGGATTAATTTGTTTGACAGAGAAAATTTCTAGACAGGAGAGTCTTTAAGCTGATGGCAAGAAACCAGCTGGAATTATGGAAGAGATCAGCACCACTGAAAAGAAACTGCCTACACTGAACTAGGACAGCAGGAATAGTGTCCTCAGAATAAAACTGAACCCAGTGGGGGATCCATCCTGCGAAGATCCAAAGTCGCTAATAAGAAGACAGCTTAAACTGAAGGGAGTTCCCTGTTCCTCAAAATCAACTGCCTAGGAAAATGTTTTGCCAAAGTTAGCACGTAGAAGCTGACAGAACTGTGGTCCAGTGGGTGAGAGGCAAAAAACATCTTGACCTGACAGTGGATCCTGGAACTATGGCTTACATGGTACTGGTATTGGAGGCACAAAAGATGCAAGGTTGAAGGGGTCCAGGAATCTTGATCTATGGTTCCAGAGAGATGATAAAGTCAGGCAGTATGGGACAATATTGAAATTCCTGCCAAGAGGTCCTGAGAAGTCATTTCATGAAGCTATGGAAGTGAAGCCTCGGTTAAATGGAGACTGTGGGGATGCCAGGACCCTGGCTTGTCCAATAAGGGAAGCTTCAGGAATGAAATAGAGCCATCCCAAGGCCAAGAAAAAATGTGTACTGCAGACAGCCAAGCTGGAGAGATGGGCATTTCTAAGGCTTTTTGGTGTCCATTTGATTCTATCACAAGTCCTAGTTGACCAAGATGGAGGTGACAGGATTTGGTTTTCACTACTACGGATGTTGGTTTTGCACTGGTCTGATTATTCCTTGCTATACCCCAATTGTTATATGTTGGAATGGGAAAGTTTATTCTGTACCATCTAATGCTGGACTATGCAACTTGCTTTTGGTTTTGTCTTGTTTTTTAATTTATAAACACTCACAGTTTAGAGATTGCCTGGAGTCTCAGGTAAGATGTGGACTTTGGCCTTTTAAATTGTTGGAATTGTTAAAGACCATGGGGGATTTTTGAAACTGGATTGTGTTTTTCATTGTGAGGTGAACATAACCCTTTGGGGAGGAGAGGTAGAAAGCTGGGCTTTAACATGCTGCATTTTGCTATCAGGTTGATGAGGGGTGAAGTCATTAGGATGAAACTCAACTGTCAATTTTGTGAGCTCTAGAATCACCTGAGAGATAAGCATATGGGCATGCCTCTGAGAGAGGGCTTTGATGACATCAGTATGGTTTGGAAGATGACACCATCATGAATGGTATTTCTTGGAATGGCATCCTGAACCATATTAAAAGGACCCAAGTGTGTATCACTCTCTTCCTCTTGACCACAGAAGCGGTGCTGTCAGCTACCCTCTCAAGCTCTTGCAGTCATGACTTTCCTGTTCTACACCCTTGAACTGTGAATCAGAATAAGCTCTTTTCAGTTAAATTGATTTGGCCAGGGTATTTTATCATGACAACAGGAAATATAGGACTCACCCTCAGGGAAATGAAGAAACAAGTTATACAGTTACATGCTGTGACACTGTAACGGAGTAGAAAGAATTGTTGTACTCGTATGTTGAACTTAAAAATACAGTAAATGAAAGAAACCTAGTTAAAAATGTTCAGTGTGGTTCCATTGTATGACTTTTGTTTTGTTTTGTTTGAGAAAAGATCTCTCTACAAGGCTCTGACTGTTCTAGGACTCTTTAGAGCAAGCTGTCTTTGAACTCACAGAGATCAGTCTGCCTCTGCCTCCTGAGTCCTGGTATTAAAAGCATGCCACACTGGGTCTCATTTTATGACTCTTTTTAATTAATTTTTTGGTTTGTATTTTATGTGCATTGGTGTTTTGCTAGGATGTTAGATCCCCTGGAACTGGAGTTACAGTTATGAGCTGCCATATGGATACTGGGAATTGAACCCAGGTCTTCTGGAAAGTAACTGGTGCTCTTAACTGCTAAGTCATCTCTCCAGCCTCTCATTTTATGACTCTTAAAATAGTAAATATTTTCTGTAGTGAGAGAGAAAAACTATTACCTTTGAGGAAATATATTTATGAGGATGAGAACTTTTGGGAATGTTAATAATAGTCTGTAATTTGACTCCGATGGTACTGAGATGGCTGCATACATTTTCTAATTCTCATTAGACTTGAAATGTAGCATTTTAAATACAGTAATTAAATTATTCATCGATAAAAATTATTAGCAATTTTAATACAATGGCTAGGCTCAAACTTGCATTGATCCTCCTGACTCGGTATCCCTTGTACCTTGCCCAGTTGAAGAATTATTTTAAAGGATATTGACATAGTTTGACTTTATTTACTACAGGTGGTTCCAGATGACTTTTAATTGCTGTACAAAAGAGGAGGAGGAGGAGGAGGAGGAGGAGGAGGAGGAGGAGGAGGAGAGGAGGAGGAGAGGAGGAGGAGGAGGAAGAGGAAGAAGAAGAAGAAGAAGAAGAAGAAGAAGAGAAGAAGAAGAAAGAAGAAGAAGAAGAAGAAGAAGAAGAAGAAGAAGAAGAAGAAGAAGAGGAGTAATCAATCTGACAATCTGGTAAGCACAGAACTTCTTGTTCCATGACCCCTGGATTGGAAGATTTCTCTAGGGCTCAGGTCAGGCCAGATGTCTCCATATGAAGCCTAGCTGCTGTTACCATCGCCATCCTTTGCTCAGATGTCTCAGGTCTGCCGGCCTGTCAAAGACTCTTCCTTTGTTTCTAGGTAATGTCCCTTAGAAGTAGCTCTACTTCCCGGTGCACGCAAGCAGAGAAGGGCAGAAGTAGGGCATAGTATCACACTTCCTCCTGGCTCAGAAATAAGATGGGGCTGTGACTGTCCTCTTTGTGTTTAGGAGGTCTGGGAAAGCTGCTGTATCATTATTGTCCATCATGGCTGTTTCTTGCTTCCTGGAACATACCACTATTTTCTTTTAAACGTTAGATCTTTGCACTTGTGGTCTCCCTTATCAGGGATATTCTGGCACTCAAACCTCAATAGCATGATTAGCTGGCTTCCTGTCCTCTTAGTTTCAGAAGAGACTCTCATTTTCACAGGAAGACTAACTTTTTTGCAGTTTCTCCCATGAATTTGTTTCATGACACTAATTAATTCTTTTATGACACCGATTACCACTGCAATTGAAAATCTTCTGTCACTGAAATGTAAGTTCTATGAGGGGACAGTTTCTCTTTCATTGTATAAATTAGTTAAGTTTTCTCACTTGTATCTTCTCTACTTAACACAGAACCTCAGAAACATCTGTTGAGTAAAGACATTGCTACTCTCTGCATGCTATGTGTGTTAGTGCTCTGGGTCACATCCTTCTCCTTTCTTGGCCCGCTATCCTTCCAAATTTGCTTTTACTGCTATCAGATTTGTCTTCTTTCATTGGTAGCAGGTTAATTGTTTTCAAAGTCAAAACTAGTCTTGAGGGATTATGGAGATGCCTCAGTGACTAAACCGCATGCTGCGAAAGTATGAGGACTGGGATTAGGGTTCTCGGAACTTGCATAAAACTGAATGTGTCAACATTCCACTGTAATCTCAGCCTGTTTACAGTGCATGGGAGGTGGAAACAAGATGATCCAGAGACTTCTCAGGCCTGGCATATGCAGGGGTGAATAGCAAGACATTCTATCTCAAATGAGTTAGTAAGTGAAAACAGACCAACACTGGTGGCTGTCCTCTATGTTCCCATGTGTCCTGTGGAATGAGAGTGCCAATACACACACAGAGGAGGGGGAGGGAGGGAGGGAGGAGAGAGGAAGAGAGAGAGAGAGAAGTATATATCCCCCAACACACAGGCACAGGGACACACACACACACACACACACACACACAAGTCTTGAACCCATTACCTTTCTGTGTTCTTTATGATTCTCTCTCTCTCTCTCTCTCTCTCTGTCTCTGTCTCTGTCTCTGTCTCTCTCTCTCTCTGTCTCTCTCTGTCTCTCTCTGTCTCTCTCTGTCTCTCTCTCTCTCTCTCCTCTGTGTGTGTGTGTGTGTGTGTGTGTGTGTGTGTGTGTGTACAGGTATCACATAGTACGTCAGCAAACTCCAGGCATCAAGTTTGGCAGCAAGCACTTTTACCTCTGAAGCCAACAGCCTTCCAGTCCTTGAAACTCTTGACAAGCAGACTTTTTGGCGTGATTGGTGGAACTCAAGGCTTTGGGCATGGGAAGTAAGTGTCCAAAGCAGACACATTTGACTGTGTTTGTTTTCCTTTCGTTTCTTTCTTTGTCCTCCATGGTCCATATGCACTACTTTAACCAGTTCCTCCTTTGCCTTGTCCTGGTAACCTTTTAGAATCTGGCTATTACCTGCTCCATGTTATGTTGCTCCATTCAGAAGCATCAAGACTTGCACAGGCTGTGCTCTGTTGTGGTTCTACATTCCTCATCTCTGAATTGTTTGAAGAATCGCGCCCACTTCTTGAAACTCTGTCCTGTGATTTTTAGTTTCTGCATTTACCTCTTACTTACTGGTTATTTATTTACTTTGACATAGGGTTTCATTACATAGCTTCATAAGCCCCAAATTCACAATTCTCCTGCCTCCATCTCCCCAGCTATTACAGGCATGCACTGCCATGCCAGCTCCTCCTTCTTCCTCTATCGTCATTCGCTTTCAGTCTCTTTCATGGATTTAACCTTCATGTTTTTACTATATATAAATAATCTTGGTTCTTTTTAGGCATTTTTATGTTTTCTTTCATATAATAACTATTTATTTCTTTTCTGTCTTTCATAAGTAATATCACGCTTCAAGGTCCATCTCAAGGTCTTCTTTCACAAGGTAACATCTAAGTAGACATTTACTCCTGTCTGTTATCTGTCAATTCACT
Organism: Mastomys natalensis; assembly: GCA_021653895.1. Taxonomy (NCBI): domain Eukaryota; kingdom Metazoa; phylum Chordata; class Mammalia; order Rodentia; family Muridae; genus Mastomys; species Mastomys natalensis. Next base: position 94,371 of record JAJTUV010002778.1, read on the forward strand.
GAACATGTCTGGCGCTTGGGATCATCAGTACTTCCAATTTAGTATGGGTTATGTCAGCCATGTGTACTAGACCAGATATGGAGACTCCACATGACAAAGACTATTGTTTAATTTATGGGGATAATTGTATAGAAGATTTGATAATGATGTAAAATTAAATATTATCCAATTATAGTTAATGAGTTTCTTTTGGTTTGTTTTTGTTTTTCAAAATGGGGTTCTCTGTGTAGCCCTGGCTGTCCTGGAACTTGCTCTGTAGACCAGGTTAGCCTCAAATTCACAGAGATCTGCCCATCTCTGTCTCCCAAGTGCTGGGATTCAAGGTATATTCTACCACCATATGTCCTGGTTATTGAGTCTCAGTTGTCAAAATTTGAGAAATTTTGGACCCATAAGATGCCTGCATGAGTTTAAGTTCTTGTTTCTCAAGTCTAACAATCTGATTCAGATCCTTGGAAACTGTGAAAAAATGTGAACTGACTTAGGTAGGTTACCCTCTGACTTTCACATACACATCACGGCATGTATGCACTTCAACACACACACACACACACTATATACAGACACATATGCACAGTAATAATAGGTAAAGTATTTTAATTATGAAATTACATCTAGAAAGGAATGTCTAGATATTCTAGTTTTCAGTTTAATCAGAGTATTCTGTCTTACTTTACATGATAGATCCTATGTCCTTGGGTGTAACTGTGATCTCTTGACTTTGGAACATAGAAGACTAAGAGAAAGCTCTTCACAAATATTCAATGAATGGAGGTGTTCTTGATAGCTTATTCCGTGAGATAGCAATACAAACTGGTGACATTTGAACTTTTTTAAGGACTTTCAAACCAAATGAAAGTTCAAAGTGTAAGATGGCTTTAGTCTAGATCAATATAGAACTTCCAGTTCTATAAAAAGTGTATAATGGTTAAAATCCTGGGCTTTCTTAAAACCTTGGGTTTAAAGCTCAGTCATGCCATTCATTAAATATGTGACCTTGCATTCACCATTCAGCCTCTCTGTGAATTTATGTTGTGACCCATAATGTCTTTAAACAGTTAACAAAAAGTACTTATCATTATGAATCCAGTGGTACACTTGAAATTTTGCCTGAGCAATTATATGCTTGCTGGCTAGCCATCTTCAGATTCTGGAATGAAAATGGTACATTACCAAAACTATGATGCTCATGTTACTTCATGTAATACTCTGTAGTATTTACTTATTTAGTGTGTGAGGTGATGCATGTGCCAGGGTGCACTTAGGGAAGTCAGAGGACAACCTGTGGGAGTCTGTTCTCTTCTTCCACCCTGTGGATCCAAGGATTTGAACTCACCTTGTTAGGCTTCGTGTCAAGTGCCTTTACCCACTGAGCTATCTCACTGACCCAGGCTTCTCTTGTTTGAGAAAAGTCTCTTGTAGCCCAGACTGATCTCAAGCTCACTGTGTAGCCAAGAATGAAGTTGACCTCTGAGTCTTTCTTCTTTTACTTCCTGAGTGCTTGAGCTACAGGCACTAGTCACCTCCCTTGTTTTATTAAGCCTAGGAAGTTGTGCCTGTAGGCAAGAACTCTAGCAGCTGAGCCACATCCTCAGTCTTCACTTAACAAATTTAAGGTGTGAATTCTGTAAAGAACACCTTAAAAGCTTCACAAACGCATAAAAGCCACTTGAGGACTTTTTACTGAAGATTTCTATGTCGGTTTTGTTTGTGTTTTAGAGACAGGGTTTCTCTGTATACCTCCTGGCTGTACTGGAATTCACTTTGTAGACCAGGCTGCCTCAAACTCAAGAGATCTGCCTGCCTCTCCCTCCCAAGTACTGGGATTAAAGGTGCATACCACCATGCCTGGCTAGCATCTGTGTATTTTAATTCCAAGAAGCAGCTCATCTGTTAGTTACCTTTCCATGCTGTGAAGAGACGCGATGACCAAGGCAACTTACAGAAGAAAGACTTTCTTAGGGGATTGCTTACAGTTTCACAAGGCAAGTCCATGAACACCATGGTGGCAAGCTTGGCCACAGGTGGGCAGGCATAGTACTGTGGCAGTAACTTATTCACAAGCATGAAGCAGACAAAGCTAACTGGGATAGTATGGGTTTTGAAACCTCAAAATCCACCCCCTCCATGATAAACCCTTTAATGAAGCCACACCTTCTAATTCTGTCCAAACAGTTCCACCAACATGGGGGGAGGGGAACCAAGCATTCAAATATATGACAGTGTCATATGGGGCCAGAGTCATTCAAACTACCATATCATGACTGTTCAAATCAGTCTTTAGAAAGTGACTTAATACACCAATTATTTATTATCCATTACAAAATGGTAAGTAACATTATACAAACTAAACAGGTTATATTAGGAATATATATGTATATGCAAATACATACATGTGTACAATAACAGTTGAGGAAAAAGGTGGCTGTGAATTTGAAGGAGAGTGAGAAGGGGTGTATGTGAGAGTGTAGAGAGAGGAAAGCGAAGGGGGAAATGTTGTAATTAAAATAGAATCTGTAGTGACAGAGATCTAGTCATCTCTTGTTCCTGACTGTCAGGAAGGACCAGGGTGTATGTTCCCTCACATTGGTGGATGAAAAAGGGTAGTAATGTGATCTGAACTGCAGCTATTTAAGTTTTGTGATATTTATGAATCATATTGATTCATCAGAAACCTTATGGTGCTGTAGAAAGTTTCCACTGGTGGTTTCTGCTATAGGCAAGGAAACAAATGGTTAAATACTGCATTCAGTTTCCAGCTTCCATGTCAGGTAGCTTACAACCACTTGTGTATAACTCTGCTCTAGAAGAATCCAAAGTCTTTGGCCTTGACAAGCACTGGTATTCACATGCACATACCCATACACAGACACACAGATATACAATCTAGTGATTTAAAAATTGGAAGAATATTGGGAAGGAATAGACTAGAAGTCCCTGGAAGCTGATATTCTCCTAGAATGATTGACAGCTGAGATTTCTCATTTCCTCCAAGCATCAGCTTTTATAGCAACATATCACTAATAATGGACACTAAATTCAGGAGGCATCATCACGACATATCTACGATTGACTAATGGACATTGGTTGAAGAAGTCTGGATGATCCAGGATACTGATTACTATGATAGGAAGCTATATTCTTCTCATTTTAAATTTCATTAAATCTTTAACCCAGTTTTGAACTTAAAGTGTCTGTCACATATAATTGCTTTTGAATAGCCTTAATTATGATATTCAGACAAATTATTACTCCCTATACAGCAGGTGCCCAGATCAAAGAATGTCTCATACCAAACACAAATCTAATCAAATGACCATGGTAGAAATCTGTCCCTTCATACTTTGACAATTCAAAAGCTTCTAACCTTTTAGGAAGAAAGGAAGGGACTCCTACACCTTGAAATATCACAACCTTAGACAATGATAATTGTTGTCTCTAAAGTGTGATCACATGTGAATTGCCAGACCCATAGTCAGCATTGCCGTGCTGAGTGAAACCAGACTTCCTGTTGAAGGGCGAGCCCGAGAAAGATTCCAGCTACAGTTTTCCTTGCAAAGGTCCACCCTGTAGCATAAAGGCTATCAGGTGTTGGCTTTACAATTGGACAATCACTTGTCTCAAAACTCCCTAACCCGCTGAGAGGTATTACTGACCTTCTGGTGACCTCACACCTACTCTTCAAACTTGAGCTCAGTGTTTCTGACCTAACATAATGACTAGGAGGGATGAGGAAGGGAAATTGGATCTAGATAAAAGTTTTGGTAACAGAGAACCTGTCAATTTTCACAGAGGATCTTGGTTTAAGAAGGAAAATCATCTGGTCTTATAGGGTTAAAAATGAGAGTCTACGTAGGTTTTTCTTCTTAATAAATACTGCAAGCAGTGGTCCATAATTCTAACTCTTTCTTCTGTCTACCAAGAATAAATTTCAGTTAGAGTGCATTTTTCTTAAGTAGTGCATGAATCTCGTGACATCACTAATTTGTCATATTCCTCAATAGAACTGATACAATGTAAGTATCACCCAAACCATTTGAGGTACTGAGTGATGTTGAGATAAACGCCTTATGTTCTCTGATCCCAAATTGTAGAAAATAGGCATTAATTTAAACAAAGCAGAAGTAGAAGAGAACTAGTGTTGTTCCACCCAAATATATACAAGGATTCTGTTGTATGATATTTAAATGACATTGAAAAAGATGAAGAGATATTACTTAAGTGAGTAAGCATTGGCTCAGGAGCCTGAGTTCCTAGGTGTGATGGTTTGAATGAAAACGGCCCCTGTAAACTAATAAGGATTGGTACAATTAGATGTGGCCTGGTTGGAGGAAGTATGTCATTGAAGTTTGAGATGCTCAACTAGCTAGGTTCAGTGTCACTCTGTCTTCCTGCTGCCTTCAGCTATGGATGTCGAACTTTCCAGCTTCTTCTCTAGCGCCATGTTTGCCAGCATGCTGCCATGCTTCCCACCACCATAATGGACTGAACCTCTGAACTACAAGCCAGCCCTAATTTCCTTATAAGATTTGCTGTAGTCATGTTATCTCTTCACAGCAATAGAAACCATAACTAAGACACTAGGTTATATGGAGGTATGACCTTGAACTAGTAACTTGCAATCTAATTATTCAAATTTGGGTCTATAACTGCTTTATGTTTGCTTTGATATGAAGCTGTATTTTAGGTTTTTCAGAAACTTAGAACAAATATGAGGTAAGCAAACAGATTATTATAAAATATTATCTCATATTACTATACAGATTAAAAAGCCAGGAATGGCATAGTCCTGTCCAAGTCCAAATGTAGCAGAAGACTGATATCTGAGCCCGAGAAAGATTCCAGCTACAGTTTTCCTACTGGATGAAGAAGGCAGACTTTCTTTCTCAGCCTTTTCATTCTACGGGGGCCTTCAGTAGTCTGGGTGCAGCCACTAACACAGGAAAGAACCATGTTCTTTTCTCAGTCTGGTAATTAGAATGTTTATTTCATCCAGAAGCACATACCCAGAATTATATTTAACTACATTTTGAATAGGCAACCTGTAACCCAAGTCAAGTTACTGAATAAATTTAATCATCACAACATAAAACACCTCTAAACTATAAAAATTGTTTAAATAGCTTCCATAACTGTAATAGCAATCAGAAAGAATTGCTATGGAAACCACTCTGCCAATGTTTGATTGTTTTCCATCTGAAACCCATCCTATATGTCTGTTTAAGAATGGAGACTGCACAGGCTACATTTATTCTCTCCCAGTTGACTCCTTGTTAGTCTCCAAGGCACTGAAGACCAGGACACAAGAGAAAGAGGGAGAGAGGGAGAAAGGGGAGGGAGGGAGGGAGGGAGGGAGGGAGGGAGGGAGGGAGGGAGGGAGGGAGGGAGGGAGGGAGGGAGAGAAACACACAGAAATAGAGACAGAGACAGCATGCAAAGCTTCAACTGCAGGCTTACTGTTTCTACAAAGATCATCCAATAACTCATCTTTAAAATTCCAGCAATTGCTGGTTCATTGAGAGGCAGTGCCCAATCCTGATTCTCACTTTTTTGGAATTAACAAAACAAAGCTTATTCCATCCATCGCAGAGAAACAGTATGAGCCAACCAACAATACAGTATCCGCAGAGTCTCGTCCCACAAGCTCTTTCCTCTCAAAATCAGCAGAGGTATGCTGGGCCCTCCTCTGAGATTCTTCCTGAGATTCTGTTCTCAGGGAATTCTAGGTTGTATCAAGTTGACAATTAGAACTAGTCATTACAACTCCATCTCTCATCAACTTGACACACAAATGTTATCACTTTAAAACCATAACTTTCTACTCCTTGTCCTCAAACTCCTCAAGTTTATCCCATAATATAAAGTAAGTTTAACTCCAAAAGTCCCACTGCTTTAAAATTTTTACTTTTTTAATGTGTGTGTGTATACATGCAGGCACTTGTGGATCCTCTGTAGCTGGAGTTACAGGCAATTGTGAGCCACCTGACATGGATGCTGGAAACTAAACTCCAGTCCTCTGCAAGAAGAGTAAAGGATTTTAAATGCTGGGCCATGTCTCCAACCTCAAACATGCCCAGTTTTTTAAAATGTCAACTCTTCAAAAGTCCAAAGTCTCATAACTGTGAGTTTCTATAAATAAGAAAAGAAACAAGCTATAAACTTATAACATATTGGCAAAGAGTAAACATTCTGATTCCAAAACAGAAGATTGGGGCAAATGATACCAAATTATACCAAATCCAAACTAAAAGCCATCAGAGAAGACATCAAATCACCAGTGTCCAGCAACTAGGGCTTGTGACATAATCATCTGGACTTCAACGTACTTGAATAACTTTACTTATCCAGCTTTGCCTCCTGTACTTAAAGCTTCTCCTTTATGCTTTGGCTGGCACCACTCCACACCTTCAGCTCTCTTTGAAAGATGTTCCGTTGTCTTGGCACCTCCAGTATCCTAGGCTTTCCAATGCAACTGAGGCTTCACTTCCACAAGGGCTCCTTCAGGCCTCTCTGCAGGAACCAGGGACTTCTATTCTGCTATATGGTTCCTGGCCTCGGATGTTCTCCATGACTCCCTTAATCCTGCATTTTTCATGCCTACAGAATTATATTATGTGGATAATATTTAGTTCATATAGCCAATTCTCCTGCCAGATTGAGATGCTTGTAGCATAGCCACTGTGTGCTGACTCTGTGGAAATACTTTACTATTGTCCTGCTAAAACAGGACAACAAATTTGACTTCAACTGTGCTGAGCTGTAACAATCACAGCTGCTTCTTCAGTCCCTACCTTTTCCTTCCATGCAAATTCTAATCTAAAATATCACACAAATAGCCCTTCTCCCTTTTGCCAATAGACTCTTTGTTTCTCTCTAAACCCTATATATGAGTTGAGTCTCAGCTGTCCACATTTCTCTCAGCATTCTTTTTTCTTTTCTTACTTTCTTTTTTATGAATTATTTTTTAAAGATATATTTATTTATATTTTATGTGAGTACACTGTTGCTGTCTTCAGACACACGAGAAGAGGGCATCAGATCCTGTTACAGATGGTTGTGAGCCACCATGTGGTTGCTGGGAATTGAACTGAGGACCTCTGGAAGAGCACTCACTGTGCTTAACCACTGAGCCATCTCGCCAGTCCTCTCTTAGCATTCTTATTGTCCAATCTCCCTCCAAAACAGCCCACTAAGATCTGCGGGTTGGCTATTTTTGTGTCACTTGACACAAGCTAGCTTTATTTTGAAAGAGTGAATCATAGTTGAGAAAATGTCCCCACTAGATTGGTCTGTGGGCAACCCTATGGCATATTTTGTAGGTTGATGATTAGCATTGGAGGGCCAGCTCACTCTGTGTAGAGCCACCTCTGGAGTGGCGGTCCTGGATGTTATTAACAAAGCAGGCTAAGCAAGCCAGTAAGCAGCATTCTTCTACTGTCTCTGCTTGGAGTTCATGCCTTCAGATTCTTGCCCTGATTTCCCTTCAGGAAGGACTGTGATCAGGACGTGTAAGCAGAAATAAGCCCTTTTCTCACCAAGTTGGTTTTGCTCATGGGGTTTTATCGAAGCAGTGCAAACCCTAACAAACCCTCTTTGCATCTAACACTGAACAACATTTTCAACCACCATACCACGTTTCCATGTTCTTCATCCATAAACAGTCCAAGGCATAGAAGCCACATGATCAGAGCTATCAAAGCAACAAGTCCACTCTTTTTATTAATTCTGTTCTGGTTGCATTTCTGGTACTGTGGCAAAATACCTTGAACAGAAGAAACTTAAGGAAGAGATGGTTTATTCAGTTTACAGCCATAGGCTACAATCCATAATTTTGGAGAAGTTTGGGAAGGAACATGGGAAGGACACACCAATGGGTCAGTGATCTGGACAGTTCCTCACTGAGCCTCTCCTACAAGGTAATTCTAGGTTGTGTTCAGTTGAAAATGATAACTAACCATCACACATACTTGTAGACTTGCCTAAGTAAGCAAACTAATCAATGAAAAACGCATAAACTCTAAAAACACATGAAGTTTACTACAAAGCCATTATTAAGGAGAGAGGTCTTGGTGGTGTGCATCTGCAATGCCATAACTTAGGAGGTGGACGTGGCAAAATCAGCAGCTCGACATCATCTTTGACTGTCTAGTGAGTTTGAAGCCAGCCTGGGCTACTTGAAACGCTGTTTCAAAAACCTAAGGAGAAAAGTTTTATTAGAGAAGGAGATAAAGGAGAGAAAGAGAGAGGCTGATATTTTAGACAGGAATATAAAATGGTTTCTGATATAAGAATTATTTAAAAATATTTATGTTATTTACCGATAAAAGGGTTGAAGATTCAGAAAGGAGATAAATACAGTCACTCATCAGAGAAGGAATACTGGGTATGAAGTAAGAAAGGAACTTTCATGGCTCTCTAGAGAAAAAAAGACGTGATGCATCTGGACATAAACACTGCGTGTGGTAGGGAAAGGGAGGACAGAGGGTTGAGGAAGTTGTATCTTAGAATTGCAGGATTACTCATAATGTGAACTGCAGCTTGAATTATCTTTTGTTAGAGGTAGTAATGGGCTTAGAGATACACAGACAGTAGGGCAAAGGTGAGGATTAGAGACTGAATCTGTAGCAGCACAAAGCTGTGTGTGGTTGTTTTCTCTTGAAATACACTTTAAGAAGACAAAAGGTTAGATTAATACAAATTTATGTTGTACCAAGAAGAATCTTGAGAGGTTTAAGAAATTGGTCAAAGGACATTTCTCTAGAAGAGAGCTGAGTGTGAGGAAAAAAAGAGGGTGAGATAGTTGAAAGGCAAACAAATTGTGATCAGAAAGCACATCCTATAGTTTTGGATCCGCGGAGTAGAGTATTTCTGCAATGTGGTATAGTGTGAGGTTTAAGGAGGAGGATAGGAGAGGCCACTGTAAGTGAAGTCAGGAGAATAAGGAAGGGTATTATGTGGATTTTAATCTCCAACATTGCATTCACTATCCTACTTTCGAAATATTTATCTACCTATCTATATCTTCTTCCTTCCTTCCTTCTCTCCTTTCTCTCTCTCTCTCTCCTCTCTTCTCTCTCTCTTCTCTCTCTCTCTCTCTCTCTCTCTCTCTCTCTCTCTTTTTAAACTAGAAAACCAGATCTGGTCTGTAACTCACTACATAACCCAGGCTGGCCTAGAACTCATATTCACCCTCCTGACTGTTGGAATTACAGATGTCACTTACTATTTCCAACTGAATATTGCTTATCAGTCAAAATGTGAGTTGGAGAGAAAGCAAGAGTCTGGGATCTAGGTCTACAGGGAATGTTGGTAAGTGGCCAAGAGGTTGCCTGATGAAATTAAAATGACAGAGGAGAAGAGTAATGGTCTGAAAACAGTAATTAGCATCTAGAGAAAAGATCCTATCACCAGACCCTACATACAAAAGGCTAGGAGAGTGAGCCTGCTGCCTGGCTGCAAAGGAAACAGAACCCTTGGGGCTTCCATTGTTAAGTTCTGGGGCCTTTGAAGTACCATCTCCTTAGACTGAACTAAACAGTTCCTTTCACAATCTCATCCTAAAAGCATGCTTTCAACCTGTTTCTTCTACCAACTCCGTGGATACCGCAAGACAATTTTTAATTGATAAAATCAGATTTTAATATTAAAATATCCAATCAAGCCCCTTCTGAGCTAGGATATATTTACTTTATCATATATACATGGGATTGTGCCTAAGTGACTTTACATAATGCTCCTTGGGAATTGCTGTTTTTGAAAGGTAATACAAAATCTAAATAATAACACAAAAGCTAAAATGCTTTCCCATATGCCATGGTAATTCAGAAGTTGGTCATGTTCATAAATGAACATGTTGATACTGCGGTTACTCAGCTCCATCCCATTAGCCACTCACTCAAATAGTAATCCATCCCTGGGCACCTACTAAGAGTACAGCTCTGTACTTTGGTTCTGTGATGGGTACAGAAACATAATGAAATATAATTCATGTTTCATATAGCCTTTAGTCTCTTTGGAAGAAGTCTTATACCTGAAACAACACTGAAAACAATATGTAATGATTTGGCAAACTTTAGGATGCAGGAGTTCTGAAAGAAAGAATGATCACTGAATTGGCTAAGCAGAGTCTTACACACCTTTAATCCCAGCATTAGAGAGGCATAGATAGATGGATTTCTGTGAGTTTGAGACTAACCATGGTCTGTCTGCACAGTGAGTTCCAAGACAGCCAGGACTGCATAGAGAGATCCTGTCTCAACAAACAAACAAATAAAACAACCAAACAAAACAAAAAAACAGAAGAAGAAAGAAGAAGAAGAAGAAGAAGAAGAAGAAGAAGAAGAAGAAGAAGAAGAAGAAGAGAAGAAGAAGAAGAAGATCACTAGATTAAGGTAGGTCTGAAGAGAAGCTTCAGGAAGACAAACATTTACCTACAGCTATAGGGCTGTACTACATAGAACAATTAATACATCTACAATAGCAGTCAGAATGCTTTTTATGAAATTAATCTTATTTTAAAGACTTATTTGTACATGTGTATGGGTTTTAAATTTTGTTTCAGTTGGGGGGGGCTTTGGGAGGAGTTGCTTTTTTGGTGTTGTTTTTTGTTTTTTTGTTGTTAGATTTTTACTTTGGTTTTTCAAGACAAGGTTTCTGGAAGGTAGACTTGACTGTCCTGGGAACTCTGTAGACCAGGCTGGCCTCAAACTCAGAGATTCACCTGCCTCTGCCTCCTAAGTGCTGGAATTAAAGGTGCTCACCACCACCGCCTGGTATATGTGTGTGTTTATGTGAATGTATGCTACATCTGTGGGGGTGCCTGTAGAGGCCAGAAACAGTCATTGTACTCTCTGGAGGTAGAGTTGCAGGTAGTTGTGAACTACAGGACAGAGATGCTCAGAACTGAAATTGGACCCCATAGAAGAACAGGAAGTGCTCTTGGCCACTGAACCATCTCTCTAGATCCCAATTAATTTTATTTTTTGATTGACATGTAATGTATATATTTGTGAGGTACAATGTGATGTTTTGACTCATATACTGATTAATCAACTCAGGTAGTTTTCATATGATGAATATTGTCAAAATGCCATAAACACCTTTGTGACATATATGTGTAAACTTCAGACACCCTATCGTGTTATGGAACATCAGAATTGTTATTTTCATCTAACTATAAGGTTCTACCCAATGGCTACCCTCTACTACACCTCTTTCTTTTACTTGTTGGGAAGATTTTATTATGCCAGGCACTGTGCTAGGTAATCATTTACACCTCTTCTCACCATACTTCACTCTCTAAAGTAGGAACTACTCTTATCTCTACATCACAGCTGAAGACTTGAAGTTCAACTAGTTTGAGTACCCTTCTCAAGGCAACAAAACTAGTAGGTTGTATATATAGCCAAGTTTCTGTTGGGTGCTAAAGACTGTATTTCTCACACCCTATTCTATTGCTATATTGAATATCATGGTATATTCAACTTTACATAGTGTCCTTTCTGTGTGTGTATATCTATTTCCCAATTTTCTCTTTTAAAATGATACCATTTGTTTTATCTGAGATTATCGAGAAATAAAGAACCAGAACCAATATGATATATAGATGTATGAGAAAAGATTTATGAGGAGAAAGGACTTTACACAATTATAGATGCCTAGTAGTCCCATGATATGCTATTTACATGCTGGAGACTCAGGAAACTGATACCATGGCTCAGTCCAAGTCCAAAGGCAAGAGAACCAGGGAGACAACAATATAACTCTTATTCTAACTTTGAAGGCTTGAGAACCTGGAGGTCTGTTGATGAAAACCTTAAGTTCAGAAGACTAAGAGAACAGAGTTCTGCTGTCCAAGGGCAGAAGAGGCATGTTCTAACTGCAGGTAATAGTGTGCAAAGTCCATTTCTTCTGCTTTTCATTTTATCTGGGGCCCAGCAAGTTGGATGGTGCCCAGTCACAGTGGATGAATGTCGGTATTTGTCCCACTGCTTAATACCTATCTCTTCTATCAACACTCACAGATGCACCCAAACATTTCTTTACCAGTCATCTAATTTCCCTTAATCCAGGCAGGTGAACTCCTAAAATTGAGTACTACATCAGACAGATTAAGATCTATTCTAATGACATCATTTTAACCTAGCAGAGATCCTTATTCTAGGTAAGGTCACATATACACGTATTAAGGTTTCAACATTAAATTTGGGGAATTATATAATTCAGTCCGTAAAATGTATCATCATTCTCTCTCTCTCTCTCTCTCTCTCTCTCTCTCTCTCTCTCTCTCTCCTTCCCTCCCTCTCTCTCCAGCTGTCAGATGTCCTGTGTGTTACAGTCAAGGATTTAAACTTAAGTTAACCTTCCTCTAAAACCTTTGATGTACACTTTCATAAGTCTGATCTCTGTTAAAAGCCATTGTTTGCATACCAAGTATAGAGCTCTGAAATTGCCTTGCAGATTTCTTTCTAGAAAATAAATTTATGCCTAGCATAGTTAATGGCTGAGCTTCTAGCTTTTCACATGACATTTCATTCCTGCATTAGACTTGATTTTTAGTAATCCTATCCATCAGTGTCCAGAGTACATTCACAGATATTGCCCATTTAGTTTCCATAAATCAATACATTGACACGATATAGAAATTTCTTCATTTGTCAGATAAGAAAACTGAGATGCAAAGTGGTTCAATCATTTGTGTAATTTTGCACAGGTCTAAATGCATTTCTATGATTGGAATATAAGCGTGTCACACTCTAAGAAAAGTCAGTTACTGCCTTCACCACAGTACCTTGGGCCCTAAAGTTCCTGTTAAAGAGGCCTAGGACTGCTGGCATTGGGAACTGAGTATGTTCCCATAACTTATTCTTGGGTTCTAGCTCAGAAGCTGTGGTCAAACTGCTCACTCTTGGCCCATTCTGATGCCCATACTCTCCACATTGCCTAGCATTGAACCTATTCTCTTAGCATTTCCATTCCCCTGAAAACAGGAGCAGTTCCATATTCTAGTCTCCCTGCACTGCTATGAGCCAGTCTCTGCTAGCCATATCCCAGCATAAGACATAGCAAAGCCAGTATCTTCAACATGAACCAGTCAAGTGGATAGAGAGCTGCTGTCTTTGCTGTTTTCTCAGGGCATCATTGACAGGGAGGAGGAAACCTAGGAAGCTGTGGCTTTGTAACGATCACATGCTTTCCCAAAGATCTATCTCTGCCGTAGCAGGGAACTAGCTAGTATTAGATCCTAGCAAGAAAGGTGGCATTTATTGGTTGATTGATTGGTTGGTTTGTGGAACAGTATTCTGAAACAAGAAAAACGCCAGCAGGAAAAGGCTAAGTATGAGGGAATTCTGTAGGTGGGAGGAAAGAGAAGAGAGACTACAGAGCTGTAAAATGTTAGTCATACGTCGGGAGAACATGGAAAAGAAAGGAGAAATGAGGGGACCAACATACTAAAGGGAAATGGAAAAAAAGGCTTGCAAGTTCTGCTTGAAGGACAACTTTCATTCAATCCCAATGGGGAAATCTATCAGAGTAGCAGGACCACGAGGATCACCACATCTCCCTAATGCTCCAAGTATTTTCCTCATCCCCCAGATGGTCTATGGTTCCCTAAGCACACACATCTCAAGCTGCAGAGTCCAGGTGCCAGCTTCTAACACCTGGCCTTAGTGTGAGAGGCGGGGGCCCTTTCACAACAAGCTGAGAAGGTTTGGTTTGTTTTGCTTTGTTTTTTTTTTTTTTTTTTTAATTTCTCATGAAGACATCCTGCCCCAAATTGCTTGGGATGCTGGGATCTGCCACTGGACATTCCCTTGGCATGGATTTTGGCAGGGAAGGCCCAGACTGGGCAATAATCCAGGGCAGACAGTGCTGGCTGGAGTCCCAGTTCCCTGACCTGGCCCACTGCCCTCCTTGGCTATCAGACAACATTCGCAGAGCCTGCAGACATCTGTGTGCCCATAGGAACGGCTAGGGGGCTGCAGGATCTAGAGACACAAAAGGGTCCCCTTTGTCTCCCTCTGTCCTCACTAATGGCCTGAGTCCCTTCCCAGGGCAGCAGCTGGGTGTTTGGGAGGGAGTAGGGGCAAGACTTGGCCTCTGACCAGAAGAACACAAGGCTGCCCTTAAAGAGGTGGCCCAGCTGTTGGGAATGAACACACAGGTGTACATGAGTGGCACCAACCCTCACCCATACTCCTCCTCCCCTGATGGAGGTGAGGGCTATGGGCCAGACCAAGGTATCTCTGTCCACATTAGAGTGTGTACTACTTGTCTCCTGATCCTGTGTCATGTGTAGGATCTAACAGGCACGGCCTTCCCACCACTTGCAAGGAATCTTCATCACAATGTATCGTAGCTCACGAGGGACATTCACCTGTCGGCATCATCCTTTCACATGCCCACCATGTGGACTGTTATCCTAAAGTAACTCCAAATGTGTCCCCTTACATTGATTTCATCTGTTCTCTGCTTGTCCTTTCCCAGGAGCAGCTCTTTTCAGTCGCATCATACTACTCACCTCAACTCTTCTCTCCACTGTCCGCACCCTACCTATCACCTGTTCCCCAGTACACATGTGCACTCTGTTACAAGGCAAAGACCTGGGGTTCTGTATCAACCATTCTGGGAATAAAGTCTGCTTTCCACTGTCTTACAGTGACACTGTAAGTAGACCCTCAGAAGTAGACCAGCAAGTGCCTGACTCGGTGTTATTGACAGGACAGCTTGTGTTAATGTTGACAGAACAATAAACTAACAGAAGAGTAATTCTCCCCTCATAGTGACAGGAAGGGTTGGTCAAGCTGTGATTCAGTGTTTTGTCATCTCTACTTTAAATCACACTGTTTTCTTTCAAGGTGAAACCAATAGAAGTGTGACCTGAAGTTTGATGCTGAGCCCTACAGCTATTTGTTGTTGGTATAAGGTAGGAGTTTCCGGCAGCATGTATGTCAAGGCACTGTTAGATTCATCAAAACGATCTTGCAGCAATATAACACTAGTCAGAAACCTCAGTGGTCTGCATGATTTTCCTTAAGGCAGACCCAAACACAATGCCATCCTCAGGCCCAGCAACCCCAGGTGCAGATCACGGTCAAAGAAAGTGTAGCAGGACATATCTCCAAACCATGAGAGAGTACTAAATTGTGAGAGAAGCTGCAGTCATAGATCTCATAGTTATGCAAGGACCATAGCCCCTTGTGGGGTAAAAACAAAACAAAACAACAAGATCCATGTTGCCTGAATTCAACCATATAAATACAGACTACTCAAAGAGTCAGGATGAATATCATTTGTTGGCCAAAATGTAGTGTCCAACCACCAAAGGCCTATAGGCATTCATGTTGATTCCTAATATTATACTGCTTTGATCTATGGGGTAGGGAGTCTGACCCTTGAAGGATATTTCTCAAGGTTAGTTCCCATGAGGTTTTGCTATTAGGAGGTACTCGCTACAGACAGGAGAGAAAAAAAGAGGAGAAATTAAGGAATTTCTTACTCTGTCACCTAGGGGACCAACATGTCCCATTTTATCCAGGACTTTTCTGGCCCATGGTTCAGGAAATCTGTCTCCTCCTCAGATATCTTCTTTTGTGTAGGCTTCCTTTTGTGGCTTCAGCTTATGCCCTGTTCCAGAAGTTGGTGCCTTGGTACCAACTGCTACTGGGTGATCCCAGCCCCTGGGCTCTGTAATTTTGTCCTTGTCCTTCCTTTGTCCTTCAAGTCTCCTGGTGGTAGCAACTTTCTGCTGCCTTAGTGTCCAGGCTGACGCTTTATCCTCTGTGGTCACTCAGGTCTTTCTTCACCGATGCCACCACTTCAAGGTATTGAATCCTCAGAGATGTTTACTCCTGAGAGTAGTTTCTGGTTTACTACTTGCATTCTGACCAGTGCAGTAAGCACAGTAGTGTTTACTTTATAGTGTTATCATGAGGATTAAATTAGTTAAATAAACTACTCATAGCCAATGGTTGGCACATGGTAATTGCTTGTTAAATGTGAGTTGTTGTTATTATTCGTGTGGCGTGAAATAACATTTACTGCACACTTGCCATGTGCCAGGCTAATCACTTTACAGCCACAGTTGTATTTAGGCCTTTATTATCCTTTTACCTGGGTGAACAAGTCTTGAGCTAATTGCTTTGGAAATCTGTTTGCATCTCACACCTAGAAATTCTTAAAATCTTCTGAAACATTTCCCTCAGAACCTAAATTCATTTGTTTTAGCTTTCCAGGTCTCAGGACATTAAAAAAAAAAAAAAAAAAAAAAAAAAAACAAAGCAAAGCAAAGCAAAACTAAACAAAACAAACAAACAAAAAAGACAGTAATTTGCATATGATGGAGGATATGATTTAGTGAGGAAGACTGGTCTATTATCCAGCTGATCAATCCCAGTAGTTGGCAGTGCCCCCTATAGAGTCCAGCAGAGATGCAGAGTAGAAGGATGGAGGGACGGGATGGGAGATATGGAAGAAGGGGAGTGCCTGAGTGTTGCACAGCTGTTTCCTTGGAATTGAAAAGTTTCATCTGAGAATGAGGCTCATTACTACTCAGGAAGTAAACAAAAACCTACAAGACTCAGGAAGTACTCGAAATTACAAATCTCAGGAAACTCTTGAAATGTACATAAAATGCAAGGCCCCTCCTCAGTTCTATGCTAATGATAAGGGTGGCTGGGGTGGGGGGTTTTCCAGCCCACTGAGCTGCCCCCCGACGGTGCAGTTTTATGAATCATCATCTATACTGGGTGGGCTTATTGGTTGTGCAGTGATCTCTGATGCACCCATGCTCCAGTAAGTGATCCCAATAAACTCTCTGGTTCACTAAATTAGATTTGACTCAGATAGTTTCTCTGGCTTGTGGTTAGCACATAGCTTCATTTATGTCTCTCTAGGAAACATCATACAACATTGAATTTAGATCTTTGCTCTGCATCGATGTGCATTTTGTATCTACTACTTCCTATTAAAAGGTAGGAAGACATTTTTGACCTTTCTCTACTTCAGTTTTCTCACGTGGTAATGGGGCATTTTAAGAATGGGTACCAATCTCCTGGGGATTACTTTGAGGATAAGTGACAATATTTGTAAGGTGCTTTTAAGAATGGTTGGCAGAGCCAGGCAGTGGTGCTGCACGCCTTTAATCCCAGCACTTGGGAGGCAGAGGCAGGCGGATTTCTGAGTTCGAGGCCAGCCCGGTCTACCGAGTTCCAGGACAGCCAGGGCTATACAGAGAAACCCTGTCTCGAAAAAACCAAAAAAAAAAAAAAAGAAGAAGAAGAAGAAGAATGGTTGGCAGATATTAAACATGTATTTGTTAAACAAAGTAAAAATAAATTTAATTATAAGGAAGTCTCAATTGTCACCTAGTTATATCTACAAGTGTTAAGAAAGGCTTCACTAGGACACTGCAACCTGTTCTGGTTTGAATGTGAACCGTTTTCCATGGGGTCATGTGTTGAGTGTTTGCTTCCCAGTTGATGGTGATGGTTTGGGGGCTAGTAGAAAGTTTAGCAGGTAAGAAACAGCTGGAAGAAGTAGGACTTTGGAAGGTTACAGCTGGTCCCTGACCCTTTTGCCCTGTCTTTGCTCCATAACTAGGAGGAGCCATTGCCACATGTACCCTCTACCATGATGCTCTGTCTCACTGTGACCCAGAATCAGCAGAGCCAAAGCTTATGGAGTTGAACTTCTGAACAATAAACCAAGTATTCCTTCCTCTCTTAAGTCACTTAAGCCAGGCATTTTGTCACAAACATGAAAAGTCTAAAGCAGAAAGGAAAGATAGTCAAGAAATGGAGCATTTATTTATCTATTTTTACATTTAAAGAAGGAAGTATCCAAAGAGGACAGGGACTCCAAAGGAAGACCAACAGAGTCAACTAACCTGGATCCTTGAGGGATTTCAGAGACTCAACCACTAACCAAAGAGTGAGCACAGCCTGGACCTAGGCCCCCTTGTACATATGTAGCAGATGTGCAGTTTGGTCTTCATGCAGGTCTGCCAACAACTGGAACAGAGGCTGTCCCTAGCGCTCTTTCCTATGTGGATAGATCCTGTGCCCCTGGCTGCCTTGTCTGGTCTCAGTGGGAGAGGATGTGCCTAGTACTGTGGTAACTTGATGTGCCCAGGATGGGGAGTGGGTTGGGTTGGGAGGGTTAGTGTGTGCAGGGGGCATGAGGAGGGAGGAATGGAGGGAGGATCTGCATGACAGGGTCCTGGGAGGAGAGAGGGGCTGATATTGGCATGTAAAGTGAATAAATAAATACTTTTTTTTTTTTTTTTAACAAAGAAGGAGGTATTGTAAATCATAGGAAAGGCACTTGAGAAGTCATCAAGTCAAGAAACAGCTTGGGATGTCTAGACAGGAGTAAAATGGGAGCAGCTTCAGTTTACACAGCAAGTGACGAGGCTCAGAGGTTCAAGAAAGACCTGGACGAATGCAAGCCAACAGCAATGATCCAGATACGGGCTTTTTCATCTTGGATATGTTTGGCAATACTTTGAATATAGGCATTTACATTTCATTCTGAAAAGAGCTAGCCAAGAAAAGACTTAAAGTTGGAGTCTTAAAGTTGG
The DNA here is from genome assembly GCA_021653895.1 of Mastomys natalensis. NCBI lineage: Eukaryota > Metazoa > Chordata > Mammalia > Rodentia > Muridae > Mastomys > Mastomys natalensis. The sequence goes on from JAJTUV010002778.1 coordinate 112,951, forward strand.
AGACTTTATGTGTAACACGCACGGGGAAAAGAAGCTCTTGTCAAAAGGATCAGTTTGGGAGCATTTGATGCTTCAGGTATTGAACTGATGAGATACAGTGAGCCCTGAGCACAAAGTAAGTGCCCAAGAGAGACAACTAATTGGTCTTCTAAGTGTTTCCATGTGGTACAAATATTAGGCCCCTACACACATTCAGGTAAAAGTAGGTGATCAAAATTATCCCTCTATTTCTGAAGTCCAAATTTTAAGGACTTTGAACAATGTTTCTAAAAACGAGAAAGGAAGGAATACTTTGGGGGTAGTAATCACAGGACAGTTTAGCTTTATTTATAATGGTTTAAGTTCTTACAAAAAGAACATATCTAGGTATTTATTATATATTCACCTAATCATAAAAACAGCAGAGTTCTACCTATCTATTACATGATAACAGACAGTAGTAGATATCATTTAATTAGGACTGCAAAAATCAGTACACCTGAATTACTATTAATTCCAAAATCAATGGCTTGAATTTGCTTCACTGTTACTTGATTGATCCTCATGTGTGAGGTACACGGATTGTGATGGGGACACTTTGCAGATGAGAAAATTGAATATCTGAACATTGATGTGGTTAGCCTTAGGTCAAACATCCTATAGAAAAATGTTATCTTCGGCCAAATCACCAGAGTCCAAGACAACATTGGATAACGCCATCATGGACGTCTTGGATAACTACAGTAGCTTACTTGTCTCCCTGAATTCACTCTGCTCTCTAATGTATTCTCCACATTGCAACTAGAGTAATATTTATTCTCTCCCCATATATTACATCCCTACTGCTGTTCTCCTCCCTCCAATTCTCTCAGCCCCTCCCGACCTCCCCTTTCTCCCCAGATCCACTCCTCCTCCAGAAAAGGGCAGGCTTCCCAGGGATATCTTCCGAACGTGGCATAGCAAGTTACAATAAGATCAAGCGCAAACCTTCATATAAACCCATGTCAATGCCGGACAAGCCAACACAGTAGGAGGGTTGCTGCTATTATTATCATCATCACCACCACCATCATTATTATTATTCCAGAGCTTTTGCAACTCTTAGTGGCCCCTGCGGGCTGCAGTGGTCAGAACCCCTGGGTGCATCATCCAAACAGGTTCTTAGGCTTCTAAATTTGATGTCAAGTGAACTTCTGGGCCATTTAAAACACAAAGGCGAGGCAAGGGGGCCCCTGAAGTGCCCCGGATTTTCAAAGGGAACGCCGGTGCCTGCAAGAAGTCCTGATGCCCAGAGCATCTGAAGTGACACGGTGGGAAGCTAGCACCACCCCACCCCACCTCTGGCCAGCAGGTCACCAAGATATCGCCTGGCCCACCGGTGCGCCCTGCAGGGGCACGGGTCCGCACGAAGTCCACCCAGCCTGGCCCTGGAGGTGATCCCAGGTATCTGAGCCTCACGGTGTTTTCAAGTGCTGGCTGTGAAGCTTGAAAAGGGCCCGCCGCTGGGCCGGGCGTTTTGTGTTTGCCAAACAAAGCATGAAGGGAGAGTGAGCAAAGGGGGCGGGCCAGTGCTGCACAAAGGCGGGGTGGGGGGAGCGACTTGGGCTGGGGAAATACAGTTCAGTGGGCCTGAATTGATACGCTCAGCCCCTAAAGCCCCGGGCTGGGCGATCACAGGGCATGAAGGCCCTGCAAAGAGCACTCAACTGCATTGATCCAATCCCGAGTGAACGTGCAAGAGAACGAGGGGAGGGGGCAAAGACCCGAGGGGGCCACTTAGGGGTCTGCAGGGGCTGCCCGCCCTAGATTAGACACTTTCTTAGAAATGAAGGAATCTCCAGCCTGAGTGAGAGCCCTCCAGATGGAGCCTGCCCTCGAACCCCAAAAAGGGTCAATGTAGGAATTTGTCCCCCATTTCTATGAAAAGTGAGCCAACTGCAGGTCAAGAGGTGACTAAGATGTCCTCTCTTCCTCTAGTCACTAGAGTCTAGTGGGAAAACTATCAGCCTTCTCTAAGGCTGGCCGTCTTCTGCCCCAAACCTCATCCCCACAGCCAGTGGCTCTGGGGATGCAAAGATGACTGATTATCTTGCTCCTCATATGTTCAGCACATCCATGGTTTCTATTGTCCTTTAGTAATTGTATATATATATGGTCAAAGTGGATGGATACTGTGAAGAACCAATCCATGTATGGTTTAACCAGGTAGGTTTCTGTCTCCCTAGTTCTTATCTAACAAATATTCTTGCTAAAGTCACATGGCCTCATTTCAACTTGATTATGGATCTTCTTGCCTTTCTTTCTTCCTTCTTTCCTTTCTTTCTTTTTGTATTCTTGTGTGTTCATATTCGTTGAACATAGCCACATATTACTTATGTAATCAGAAAAAAAGGTTGACACTGTACAAAATAGCAATAAAGCAGATGGAAAGGCACATCAGAGAGCATGGCAGTGTAAGAAACAGTGTTTCATACATCACCAGGAGCCAACTATTTTCATTTGTCCCACTCACAGCCATTACAGTTACCCATATTTGCCACAGGATCTGGCACAGGGTACTGAATCAATAAATGGCTGGATTTTCTCTGGTATGGTGACAGGCTGCTGAAAGCCAGCACCATTAAACAAACGAAGTAGCTGTGTTCAGAGAAGCTAGCTGTGTTGTGGAGTCGGGCAAATGCAAATCCAGGGCTCCTTCCCCCAACACCCCCAAAGAATTCTATTTCATTTGTTCATTTCTGGATGAGGAGGCCCCACATTTCCTTTCTGAAGACAAGGCTTTGTTTGTTTTTGTCGTAATGACACACTCAGCATCATTAAGTGTCATTGAAAAGGAATCTTCTAGTTGCGTTAGAAACATGGTTTGTGACCACTGAGAGAGAGGCCTTGGGAAATGAAGCTCTCCTAGCAGGACAAGGCAAACTGCTAATGTAACAGCTTTCTGGGGACTAAGTTTCTGCATTTTCTTAGGGCAGACTGTAGCATTATTACCAAAGAAAAGCCTAGGCCATATCTGAAGGCTACTGAGATTTGTATGTATCAGCTGTTCAGATGGCAACAACGCGGCTTTTAGCCCCAAGACTTTCCAATCCATAATGGGCTGTTATAGTTGACTTGTAAGTAAGAACAGATAAAAACTACTTTAAACTCTGCCTTGATTTGACTTTCGACTGAGGTAATCAGGCCAAATAAGTGAACAAGGGCATACATTTTGATGTTAAGTCACTATTGTTTAAACAATTTCTATGAAACACTTGAAAAAGTTTTGCACCACAATTTATTGCAATTCTTTTAAGAAAAAATTTTTGTATTGATGTCAGTTTCCTTGCTTGAAAGTATTCTTTGCCAGTATTTTCAACTGAAACAGTCATCATAGTAATGAATATCAACCTTTTATTTTTAAATTTAGTTCTTACATGTGGGTTTGTGAAATACTTAAACCTCACATGCAACATTTTCCCCCAAAAGGCACCGTGCAAATCCATACTGATTTGGCCCATCTGTTTTGATGAAAAATTTCTTGGCTTGGGAAGAGAGAGGACGTGAAAATTTCCTTGCAATATTTTTCTTCGTTTAAAAACCCATGAATGAAATAAGACCTCGGGATTACATGGGATAATTTACATACTAATTAGGTAGCATAGTAGACTTGAGAGAAAAAGAGGCTTTAGAAGTTTGCAGGGCTTCGCAGCAGTGTGACCCTGACTCAGCTATTGTCCTCCCTATGCCTCCGTTCACTCATCAGTCAAACCCTGAGGGCTAGTAAAAGGATAAAATGAGATATGTCTACAAAGAGCTTGCCACAGTAAATGCTCAAGAAATGTCCATTCCTTTTCCTACTCACAATGGCCCTCCACTTTGTCTTTTATATAAAGGTCAGTTTCCTTGCCTATAAAATGGGGATAATGACACACACAACAGCAGTAGTATACTGTAGAATGTTGGTAAGGAGCACTATCTTTGCACAAAGACTGCTTGGGTTCAAATCTAACTTTTTATTGCCCTCTTGTGTAAAGGGGGAAGGGTGTCAGGGCTGCTCACAGTATCAATCGCCTTAGGTAGTTGGCAATACTGAGTGAATGAATGTGCTCAGTAGAGCTTTTTAACCCTTCTATACTAACCTGTTGAGACCTCCCCCAGTCCCTTCTCTGAATCATAGTTTTAAAAGCAGAATCATAATCCTTTGAGTTCAAAGGCGGAGGCTAGTTGAAATGAAATTAATTTATTGATACATTTTAAAATGAGTTTGTGCTATAGATGCTTCTTTAGTACTGTACTGAATAAATAAATAATAAATAATAATAAATAATTAATATTTAGTGGGATATTTTCTCCTGCTGATATTTCAAAGTAATAATGAACATAAATGCTATTGTAAGATAACTATTACAATATACAGTATAATGTCATGTACAATATAACTATCTTTTTTATATCTAATGATATAAAAAAGTCCTTGATATTGCAAATATGCCTTTGGTTTGTTACTTATGTTCATAATAGAAGGAAAGGCTTGCTTTATCTTAGAGACTACTGAAAAGTACGTTGTAGTTCTTCCCATCCAAGTTTGTGAATATCACATAAGAACTTAAACTGGGGCTGGAGAGATGGCTCAGTGATTAAGAGCACTGACGGCTCTTCCAAAGGTCCCGAGTTCAGTTCCCTGGTGGCTTGCAACTGTCTGTAATGGGATTTGATTTCCTCTTCTGGTATGCATGAAGACAGACACTATATATGATAGATAGACAAATAAATATGTCTTTTAAAAATGAGGCAGAAAAACTCGCATGCAATAGCCAAATCTATTTAAAAAAAAACAAACAAACAAACAAAAACCTTAAACCCTGACTGTCTACAGAGCAAGTTTCAGGATAACTAGGAATACACAGAGAAACCCTGTCTGGAAAAAAAAAAAAAAAAACAAGTAAATCAATAAACCCTGACTGTCACAATAAATGCCCATAATTGTTGTTATGTCAGAGAGATCAAGTGTGTTCTATAAAGTAATAAATATGATAACCATGGCTCATATCAGGCACTTGACACACAGGAGCTCTTACAGTTGCTTATACCCATGCACAACTATTCATGCATGAAAGACAACATGCTAAAGGAGCCAGGGCATGCCTTAGCTTTATAAAACTTTACAAATCTAAGCAGCTCTGGACCAAATGTGGCTTTGCATTAAAACATTGCTTCTTGAGGAATATCATATTCATCTTTTTGTTTGTTTGCTTGTTTTGAGACACAGTGTCCTTATGAAGTTCTATCTGTCCTGGAGCTCATTATGTAAACCAGAGTGTCCTTGAACCAGTAGACATCCACTTGCCTCTACCTCCTAAGTTCTGGGATTAAAGGCTTGCATCACTAATCCTAGCGCGAAGAATATCATAGTCATGCAAAAACAGTTCAGCCTATTATAACTTATGAAGTATTTGGCACACTTCTACAAATGACAGAAAATAAAATTAAACTGAGTGTCTTAAAATTCTTGCTATGTTTCTAACTTCCCTATATATGAAGACACATAGAAATATAAATCCAATGATGATGATTCTCTAAGTGATCAGAAGCAGCAGGACTTTATAGTGAGGTAAAGGCATGTGGCACAGAAACCATTCGTGACAGTATGCACTTGATTACTGTTTGTGAATTGATTCTTCTCCATTGTCCTGATGAATCTCAAAAGAAAGAGAGGTAGACCTGTATCAAATGGAAATCTTAGTATTTCTATAGGACCAACAATTTTCTGGCATTTCTACAAGTGGTAGAAAAAGGAAAATAGTGACATTCAGGCATTCAGATGGTTGTTTTCTAGATAGAAACACCTTAAGAGTAATAATTACTGAGCAAGGAGCTATGAGAAGTTAGTGAGTGTGGAAGAAAAGCTAACCAGCAACTTTTTTTTGCCTCTTGTGAAAAAAAAAAAAACAGTTGAAGTTATATATCTATGGCAAAGTAAGTGGCTGTTATGGAAAGAGAAATGACAGTTTAGAATTGATAAAGCCAAGCATTCTAGCCAACTGAGGAAGCTAGGGATCTGGAAATAGCTTTTGATGTTCTCCCCCATGTCTTGTTTTCCTTTCTTGATTAGTACCTGTCTTCAGCTGGACAAAGGGAAAAAATGGGTTTTTGTGCCAAAGTCACAGGAATGTGTGGCCAGACCTAAAATCGAATTAGATCCAAATAAAGCATATGTGTAGTAGTTATCTTTAACTGTCAACCCACAATCACCTGGGAAGGGATCTCATGAGGGATTATCTAGATCAGGTTGACCTATGCCAGGCCTGTCTATGAGGGGATTGTTTTGATTATCTTAATTGATGAGGAAGACCCAGCCCACTGTGGGTGGCAAATTCCTCAGGCCATCTAGAGTTCTGAATTGCATTTAAGAATGAAGAAATACAGCTAAGCATAAGCAAGTAAATATACAGACATTTGTTCCTCTGTGTTCTTGACTGTTGATTTAATGTGACAAGTTGCTTGAAGTTCCTAATCTTGGTTTCCCTACAATGTTGGACCATGACCTGGAATTGTAAAATGAAATAAAACAAACTTCTTTTTCCTGTAAGTTTTTTTTTTTTTTTTTTTTTTTGTCCAGATGTTTTGTTACAGCAACAGAAATGAAACTTGAATAGCCAGGATATAACTTCAGATAGATCACATTCATAGAGGAAAAGACTATCTCACGATTCCAATCCAGATCCTGGCATTGGAATTTGTCTTTAAGTATAGACATTATCACCAGTAGACATGCCTCCTTTGCTCACTGGAGTGGTCTTAACATATCTGTCAGGACATCAGGGTAGAGCCATAGTCTTGGCAGGCTAATCTACTATTGTGGAGAAAAGAAACAACTTCTCTTTGTAAATAACATTATCTGGTGGCTGGAGACATATCTGAGTCAGTAGAGCGCTTCCCTCGTGTGCATGAATACATAGATCTTGTGTTCATCACCCAGCACCTCATAAATGGGGTGTGGTGTTGCATGCCTATAGTCATTGTGCAGGAAGATCAGAAGCTGAATGTTCTCTGCTATACAGAGGCCAGCCTAATCTTCGTGAGACTGGGCCACAAACTTTTGCACAATCTTTAGTTTTATAGATGGTAGGGCCCATCTGTTTTGTTTGAAACTATCTCTCTACCATATGGCTGGAACCATGTAAGGAAATGAGTTAGGGAGTCCATCTCAGCCAAACAGTCGCCATTCAGTGCTTCGGTCCTGAGCCATTTAATGCTCTGTGCTCATTTGTAGTCCTGCTGGATTTTGGGCCCATTTTTTCCATTGTCACTTTCATCTTTGTTCATATACCTTTATTTCCGATTAAAAAAAATATATTGTCCCCTCTTTTACTGCTATCTAAGTGTCTTTATCTTTGAAAATCTGGCTTAATGACTCTTCCATAGTAGGGGTGGAGAAAGAGAGACACAGAGAGACACACAGAGAAAGTGAGACAGAGAGACAGAGGAGAGGCAAATAGAATCCAAAGTTAATAAACCAGAGAACAGATAAAAATATGGAACAGTTATTAAAAGCTGGGTTGAGCAGTCAGGGAGTAGAATCACAGCGAGAGGGGAATAAATATTAACCTGCTGAGAAAGTAATGGGAGTAAAAGGCTAGCTCGATGCTTGCAATAGGTACCTCTTCTCCAAATGAGGTACGCGATGTAATGAGGGGGCCCAATGCCAAACATCACCATTTCAGTCAACACAGACTTGCCTTATAACTCTCCAGAAGTTTTATGAATCTGTATAACATACATTACTGGTTTGCTAATTCTGCATGTCTTACATGGGTTACCAAGTACAAACAGGCCATCTGCCAGCTATGAAATGCACTGGACTAGAATTCTCTCTCATGTCACCCCTGCTCATGGTTCATTGGCCCAAAGTAATCACATGCTTCTGCCATCAACACTTAATAAGAACACTAATGGAGCCACAGGCAGGATCCAGATAGTGTTCACGACTGTTTCAGGGGCCTTGACATTAACTTAACGCCCCTCCGCCCCGCTATGCATGGTTTTACTCCAGCTACAAACTTGTACCATAGACAGTTAAATTTCCAATGCACCAGCCCACCTACTAATAACATATAACATTACCTTATAGGACAAGAAACTCTGCGGTTTTAAAAAAAGATTTATTTATTATGTATATAATATTCTTTTTTTCCAAAGGTAAATTTTTATTTTATTTTTTAAAATATTTTATTGGATATTTTATTTATTTACAATATAGACGTCATTCCCTTTCCCCATTTCCCTTCCCTAGAACCCTCTATCCCAACCCCCCTCCTCCTTTTTGCTTTTATACCATCTAATTACATGCACGTATTAAGGTCCGTGCCTGCATATATGCCTGCACACCAGAAAAGGGCATTAAATCCCATTACAGATGGTTATGAGCCACCATGTGGTTGCTGGGAATTGAACTCAGAACCTCTGGAAGAACAGCCAGTGCTCCCAACCACTGAGCCATCTCTCCAGCCCCTGAAACTCTTGAGTTTAAAGCAGTCATCTCACAAATAAATTTTAGCAGCTAGGCTACTAATCAGTAAGGTGGGAATGACATTAGTGCCCTTAAATCTAAGATAATTACGGGGCAAAATTGCACCACATGAAAGGAGATATGACAATATATAGTAACCATCTCTTCCCATGATCCTCAGTGCGTGACACAATGATATACACAGATATGCAGATTAGAAGCTCAATATCTCTTAGGTCATCTCTGCCACTAATCTCTTCTGTACTCACTAGCCTCTAACTCAAATGGACTTATTGGAGGAGGGAGTTGTCACTAATACAAACATACACCAAGCATGATGTTATAACCTAGGGCTTTTTATTTGCTATTCTTTCATCCTAGCATGCATTTCCAGTATACCCATTTTAATTTAGCTATTTCCTACCTTAAGAACATAGATAAGCCACTTTGTCCACATGGTCAAGAGACCACAAGGCCACCACTATTGTCTCTTAATACAGAGTCAGTTGCCAAGATATAAGTTCTGTAAGAGCAAGGATCATTGTGTAGTCCTTAGGACACAGTCAGAGCTCAATAAACACATGTTGTCTAGATGAATGGCTATAGGAAGTCATAAATGAAGGCAGTATGGTGTAACTTCTGTTTCCCCACTCTAAGAATCTTAGATGGTGTTGTCTTTTATGTTTTACTTCTCTGCTGGGTGGTGGTGGTGTGAACCTCAGAGTGGTTTCATAGCTTCTTTCCATGTTTTTACTTCCTTATCTGGGTAATGTTGGACCCAGGGCAGGTTCAGCAGTTTCTTTTAACTATGTCTATTAGACCTGCATGACCCCAGATACCCAACTTTTCCTATTATATCTTATATGAAATTTCTTTTTGATATAATCATTCTGGAAGCCATGCCCACAGCTCCAGGCATAAAAACTTAAAAGTACGTTGAGTTCAGGGACTGTCTCCTCTTCTTTTACTCCACCCTACCCCACTGCCCAGATTGAAAACTATGTAAAGTGGGGGTTGTATGATTTTTGCCTCATAAATCTGGGATGGAACCCGGAGATTCATATATGGTAGGCAAGCACTCTACCACTAAGCCACAGCCCGAGTCCAGTTGTGTCAAATTTCATTCTACCCCTAGTAATGAGTCTGGCACAGCATCAATGGGTGTTCAGTGGCTGCTTGATGAAGAATGAGTCCAGAGATGGGGTGCCTAACTTCTGGTTTCTAAGACATAACAAGACAGAAGATAAATATTTATTTGAAACATGGATTACTGGCCATCAACCTCATTGTTCTAATAGATCAAACTCTACTGGATTTCACCAAGCAAGACAAGCTGAGTTCACTTTGTTGATTCATAATGGTCACACAAAATCTAACTGGGATCTTAGAAAACAAGAAGTCCAAGCCAGACATGATAGCTCATACCTGTAATCTTATCACTTGAGAGGCTAAAGCAGGAAGTTTTAAGGCCAGCCTGAGAAGCCTGGTATAGATACTACATTCCAGACTAGCTGGTCTCACACATCTTCCCTAAAATACACACACACACACACACACACACACACACACACACACACACGCGCGCACACACACAGAGTCCATAGACTTTTAACATAACAACATAACATAAAAGAGGCACAGTTCTTCCTACAATAATGATGGCAAAAGTAATAGCATTAGCTGCCACTTACAGTGTGCTTTTTAAATACCAAGCACCTTGCTAAGAAGAGCTGTGTATGCAATAACCCATTTAATCTCAGCGTGATCCCCCTTCTCCCTAGGGCCTCATTTCTCCCACAAGTAAATGGAACCTGATCTAGTAGAAGGTCAGGGAGCTGAGGAAGCAGCAGTCCAGAGCTGCAGCTGGAAGGCTCTCTGAACCCCAGGAAATGCTGACTAACTCCTTTGTCTGGCTTCCAGCACCGAAGGTAGGGCATTAAAAATACATCTGCAATCTATTCAGTGCTGCCAAAAGCAAATATGTCCATTTTCCACTTACCACAGTGGAGTTGCTTGAAATATAATTCTTGTGAGAAATTATACCTGACAGGAAATATTAATGGAATAAAATCAGAAACCACCAGTCAGGCTGCTTTTGCCTTCCTGGGAAAGTGGATGATACCTTGAGGCCGATAGGCCTGAAGGGCAGGTGCTGGGTAGATGGACACCCAGGCCTCCCCTCCTACCTCAGGCTCTTTCCAGAGAAGAAACTTCCCACTTGATTCTGCCTGTGTTTGCCCACTCGAGCTTCAGAGGCGTTTACTGTATTGCGAGAGCTGTTGTGTGATACACAAATGGAGCCCTCTTGTCTCCCACTTAGAGCATCTGATGATTTAGTTTTTGAGACACCATGCATACTTCAGTACTTCTCATTTGATGAATGTTCCCTTGATTTGCCTCCCTGCCAAAGCTTTTTCCTGATCCATACAGGAACCAAGACAAGGTATACTATTTAGCAGCTAGGAAATTGGGATTTAATAAGTTCCCTTCACAATCCAACATGTCTACAAATGAATGGCTTGTGGATTAGGCTCCCCAGCTTCATTTGGAACTGGGTGCAGCTGACCTGAATAATGAAATAGGGGGGGCCCAAAGTTATAAATCCTCTCCGAACATTGCTTCATTAGAATCCCCTTACAAAAAAAAGAAATGGGACTCATCTCATCAGCTCGATTTTATGGCATCTGATTAGACCACTATTTTCTCAGCAGGTCCCTTTTCTTTAAACTGTTGACTATGGATGGCCTGCTGAATAGAATGAACTTTGGACCACTAAATTGCAACATTATGGTTATTTAGTGTAATTTATGAAAAACGAGAGAAGCCATGATCACTTACTTCTTGTTGCTAATGATATCTCCATTTATCTGAACAGGTATGGGTTTGGAACACCCTTCCCACTCCCAATACTCATCCTGGAAGACTGCCCAAGTATAGACTCCCTTAACAATGTTTTGAGGCACAAATTCCATAAACTAAGAATCAGTGACACCTGCACACATCCTTATGGTGACTCACCACCAACAGGCTTTCAGGAAAACTATGCATTTCAGCTACACTTACCTAACAAGTCCCTCCATTTGGCTTTGACTTATAATTCAATGGATTTGGTGACCATCTAAATGCACATCCAGTGTAACACACTCCATGAATGCATCACTGTCTCACTACTTACATAGTGGAATGTGTTGAAATTATGTTGCATTTATTTTAAGCACTGTAGTGATTAAAGTAGTAAAACATACCCATCATTCAGGATTAATGGGGGATCCAGCCAGAACTGCATTGCAAAAGTCAAAGACACCCTAAAAACAATTCCTTCCTGAATTCAAAACCTTTTAGAATACTGAAGCTGCAGAATGTAGAAGCTGCAGACCTCTTGTGACTAAATGGGTTCCTCTCAAGCATCTGGTAGCTAGGAGGAAACATGGTGATGTGGTAAGGACAAGTGACTTGAAGTGAGCCAGAGGTCAGGATGCATACTCATTGTTTCCGCTGATGGCCTTCTGACCCTGCGTAAGTCTTTAGCTCTTTGGGGGCATTTATCACCTTATTTTGAAAATAGGGTTTCATTGAGCCATATCAAAGATTAAAGCACAAAGCTCATGTAAACTGCCTAGCATGGTACCTCACTCACAGAGAACATTCAACAACTGTTAGTGCACAGTTTTGTTTTTTTTTTTTTCTAAGACATGGGCTCATGTAACCCAGGCTGGTCTCCAACCTGCTCTGTAGATGACTCCTGATCCTTGTGCCTCCACCTCCCAAGTTCTGATATAACAGTATATATCACTGTAGGTAGATGGTTAATGCACTTTCGTTTTTGAGAAGCAAAGCTTAGCTTTAAGATCAACCTGTGGATCATGACTCCTTGAGGGGTCAAATATCACATATTTACATTATGGTTCATAACAGTAGCAAAATTATACTTATGAAGTAGCAATGAAAATAATGTTATGGTTGGGGTCCCCACAATCTGAGGAACTATATTAAATGGTCCCAGCATTAGGAAGGTTGAGGACCACTGGTCTAGAGTCTGGTCATCAAAGGAATTCTCATCGAAATTTCCAAGCAAAAGTAGTTTCACTCAACTTTCATTTTAGAAACTGATAGAAGTTTTAGAACTTCTATCCAGAATGGCCACCTGTGGTGACAATGTCTATCATAAACTTAAAGCACTGTGAGATTATTTTCCCTAGTAAGTTAACAGTATCTTCAGCAAGAACTTTGTAGATGATACCATCATATTGTAATGTCAAAAGACTGTACATGCCTGATGGATGATTGATGGATGATGGAAGACAGGATTGGTATCTAACAATTTCTGACATCCTGCTGAACAGGGTAAGCTCAAAGCTTTTTTAGTAATTGTACTGGAACATTTTATTTTTGGTTTTGGTTTTTTGTCCACTGACAATGAGTCTGCACAAATAATTAATATTCCTTTTCACTACTGGCCCATTGAATGAGAAAAAATTGGTTGCTTTTTTTTTTTTTTGAGCTGACTAATATAATTAAACAATACTCAACATCTTGATATTTTCTCCTAGAAGTACCCAATACCCCTCCCAAACAAACAAACAACTAGGCAATTTATTTTGTTGTTGTTTTGAGAATGATACAGATGTTCATGTGCTGAAAATTGTGACCTTAACAGGAAAGAAAGGAGGGGTACGTGGCTGTATAAGCACAGATCAGGAAACTTTTGGTTTGCTGTTTGTATCTAAACCCCAGTGTTATCGTCGTGGTTCTCTACCTACAGGTAACCACAGGTATGATGTTCTAACAACCACTAAGAAATGACTAGTCCAGTTCTCACCTCAGTGCAAGGCGATTGATTTCTTTCTCTAGATTCTATCTATACTCCTATTCCTTCAGCAGTCAGTAACTTATGAAATATCTTTTTGAAGCTTCCTTGAAAATGACTGTAAGTTGACAGTCTTTGTTTTAGCCTGGATTGAAGCAGGAATCATTGTCAGCTTACTTTGGCTGTATTGTATTGCACGGGGTGGGGGGTCGGTGAGGGTGGCAGAGACTTTTGCTAGGACAGCACTGCAGGGGTCTTTGTCCTCCAAGGGTTGTTGGAGTGAGGCTGTGTACAGGCTAGCACAGCCTTGCTCCCTTTGCAATGCCTTCTGAGAGTGCTTTCTGCCAAGAATATTGGGCAGATTCTATATCCAAGACTCACCATGAACCAGGAGGAATTCTAAATTCTTCTGGAAGGGTGGCATAACTTAGTCAAGAGTCAGATAAGTAAATGGAGAGGTCGATGATATAAAACAAGTATGTAATGAGGCTTTCTGGGGTTTCTTTTTCCAATATGACAGAAAGAAGGAATGGTCATGACACAAAGGGCCATAGGCATGTAAAGCCCATTTGTGGTATGAATTGCACCTGGTCCATGCTTGTCTGTGGACAGGGCATTTAAAAGGTTCATCATTAAGATTGGGGAATACCTTAGTGAGTAAAAGCCTTGTTGTGCAACTGTGAGAATCTGAATTCAAATCCTCAGAACCTATATAAAGCTAGGTGGTTTGAATAAGAATGACTCCTATAGGCTCATATATTTGAATGTTTAGTTCCTTGTTTGTAGACTGTTTAGGATTAGATGGTGTGGCCTTGTTGGAAAAGGTGTGTCACTGGGGTGCTCTTCGAGGTTAAAAAAGCCCATGTCAGGTCCAGTCTGACTTTCTAAGACAGCAACTTACAGATCTACTGTGAGCTCTCAACTTCTACTCCACTACCATGCCTTCCTGCTTGCCTGCCTGCTGATAGATTTCCCTATGTGATGATCATGGACTAACCCTGTGAAACTATAAACAAGTCGCCAAGTCAATGCTTTTCAATTTTTTTTAAAAAAAAGGTCTTTTTGAATTTCTATGATTTATGTGTTTTTATTTTATGTGCATTCTGTGTGTGTGTGTTTTGTGTGTATTGTGTCTGCATGCATTGTTTGTGTGAAGGTGTTCCATCTCCTGGAGCTGGAGTTACAGATAACTGTGAGCTGCCATGTGGGGTCTGAGAATTGAACCTGGCTCCTCTGGAAGAGTACCCAGTGCTCTTAACATCCAAACCATCTCTCCATCACCAGAACTACACTGTGAGACCCTGTCTCAAACAAAAACAACAACAAATCCCTCAAGTAAAGGGAATCAAGTGACCTTTATCAGACCCTCACAACCCCTCCCCCTACTTGGACTTTGTTCCTCTACTTTATAATCTTACTCTTCCAGTTGAAGATCCCCAAGCATTTGTGCTGCAGAGTACACTGTTAAATAGATTAAGTTTCTCAAATCATCACAAGGTCTACTGTTTCTTTTGACACACATTGTATCTTCTATGATAAATAGGGAAAAAATTAACAAGAACACAAAAGAATGACAGGTTTGTAGTCTCATGTGACTTTTGAATGGAGGCAAATGAAAACTTTGGTCTTCCTTGTATTTTTTTTTTCTTTTTTTAGAGGGAAAAACCTTACTGGTATATAATTCACATACCATGTAATTGAAGTCTCTATCACTGACTGAATATTTTTGTGCATATTGGGGAGAGCTTTCTGTTGTTATGACTTTCCCTTTGGAGGAATGTTTTGAGCCTCTACTTTGACCATTGGATAAGGATGAAAGTCTCTAGTCGTCAGAATTGTTTCTTCCAGTGTGTAATTTCCATATCACAAGCTAACAGGGATGAAAAGATCAGAACTCCAGTGTACTCCAGCTTTTTACAGCTGAGCCAAGACTGTTCCATACACATAAGGGCTGGGTAGCCAAATGGTACTGCTTACTTCTTCGCTATACCTAGCCAGGAATTTAGCTCCTATAATTTGGAGTCAGGGAAAGTGAGAACTACTACGACTAATTGCCCTTTGTGAGATACCATGTCTATTTGAGATCGGAGAGAAAGGGAAGCTCTGTCTTCTGGGCCACACCCACTAGCAACAGCTTCCCAGAGTCCAGCACAACAAGCTTGGTGACCCAGCACAAAGGACTAGAAAAATCAGAGTCTCTTGTTTGAGATGAGATTGTGTAGATTTTTCTTTTGAATAAAACATTCTGATACTTTAAACAGCTGGTTTTTAAAGAGTGGTTTTCACCAAGTAAATTATTTCTTTTAGGGGTATGTCCACAGGGCTCTTCATTCTGCAAGTCTAGAACTCGTTGCTACTTTTCAAAACACAGTTTGCGTTCATGTGAACAAACTGTTGACTTCTGAAGTGTACGCAGAAGATGTCTTGGGAGGTAGGAACATAAGAATACCATCTCATTCTTCAGTCAGAAAAGAAAAGCCGAGAACAATGGAGAAGGCATATGTGGGGCACGATTGCTAGCAAACACAAAGTATATGATCTCATGGATGATGAGGCTCCAACCTACACGATCCCTTTCATGTCCAGAAGCACAGAGACTAAATGTATTCCAATGCAATTTAGAACAATTTTTCACATTTGAAGCTATAATTTTTGCTAGAGACACAACGTGTAGCAAAGTCAAGTCAATCAAGCTCAATCGCTTAAATAGAACTCTTGTGCCCAGGGAGGGGGACAGTCAGGCAACAGGAAGAGAGTGGCCTTACTACTTATTTGTAACATGATTATAGCTGTTGTTTCATAACCTCCATTATGTCACCCATATATTGTCTGCATCAGTTGAGAGAGATTATGTGAAAATGCTTATCAGTGTAATATGAGAAACTGGACTGATACGGTAGGTTTTCCATTTTCATTATTTTATGAAGATGAAATATTTTTTATCAAAAAATTTTAAAAGCCTGTTAACAGCTGAGTTTCACCATATGAAATCCTTCAAGAAGCTCCAAGGAACATAGCAGTAATACTTTAAGAAGAAGTTCAGGCAACTGGAGATGTCGCTCATTTGGTAGAGTGCTTTCTTAGCATGCAAAAAGCCCTTGGTATGCTTTCCAGAAGTGCATAGACACTCTTTCTACTCATAGTCCAGCACTCAGGCTGTGGAATCAGGAGCTCAGGTTCAATCAAGGCCATCCTCATAGTGAGTTGGACATCAGCCTAGGATAGATGAGATCCAGTCTCAAAATAAACGAAAATAAAATGTTAGTAAACAAAAACTAAGATACAGTCCCTCCAACATTTAACCAAGAAGCAGGGTGTTGCCTGCTTTAGAAGTGAAGTGACGAGTTAACCATGAATGCCTGTGGCCAAGGCTTTCTAGCTCTAAGGACTTGAGTAAATTGCATAGAGTCTTTCTACTCGAGAAAAATAAAGTGGATACTGGATGAGCTCTTGTGAGGCTTTAATGACTGAACAAAAAGTAAGATACAAAGATGCCTCTGAGTGTAAGGAACAACTGTGAGACTTGTTTGGAGATTTGTCCTTGTTGAAAGTTCTCATCCTATTCTAAAGGAATTCTTTAACGTTTCTTAAAAATAACCTTCCTTTGCTCCAAGAAGAATTGTACCAGGACAGTAGAGACAATTATGTCCAGTGCAAAGCCATTGGTCAAGGAGATGACCAATGTGAGAAAAGGCAAATCCGTTATTTGTGGGCATCAAGTCCCTGGAAATGTTGGAACTGACAGCATGTCTGATCAAGTGATGCCATTCAAGACATTTAGCCAAGGGTGATGCTCTAGGATGAAATTAGGAGGAAAATGACAAATCAACTATGGCAACTAATCAATACCTAGCCCAGTTGGAGCTAACAGTCTATCGCGGGAGCTGGCCTTTGCAGAGCCCGCCTTTTTGTGGTCACAACTGAGTTTTGTTGTAATTGGGTTGAGAACTGCAGAATTTAGTGCCCTGAAATCATCAACATTGCATAGTGACTATTAGTTTTCCTTAGTGTTTTCTTAATAGTAAGAAAGTTATGTATCTATTCACATGTAATTTATATATCATTACTGGAGTGACCTTACTCCAAGTAAGGTAGTGTAATGTAATGAGATTCATCTGAAATGACACTGAAACTAACAAGTGAAGACAAAGAGAGAGGAAAACACTTTCAGGGACTAGATGGGGATGCCAGACTGAACATAAATTCAAAAATTTTACCTTCTTCTGATTTATATACCTAGAATACTTGTTTCTTTTGTTTGGCCTTGCTTCTTAGAGCCAGCACCTCAGCCTGGTCTTCCTTTACAAAGACTAATAAGCCTATCTTGGCATAAAAGTGCCACATTTCCGTCTTACACCTTAACACTGCCTCTGTGTTATTGGTCATTTTCAGAAACATTTGAGATCTGTGTTCTGCACAGAGTTGATGGTGTGACCATAGGTCAGGTGGTCAGTCCTTTCAACAGGCATTATATAACATAAAAATTAGAGTGCTACATGACTTCAAGGATGTCCAACTCATTGACTTGTGATTGACTCAGTCACTTTGTGATTTTGAAAAATTGGTAGTAAAACTTAAATTTCTATTCTACAGTAGGTCTTTAAAGTATCATATAAGAGGAGCATTATTTTCAGTCTCAATGATACATATATATGGTGAAGACATTAAGCTGAAAGCAAACTGTAACTCAGAAATCAATTTGTGATTGAGTTCACTAGTTCTTTAGAAAGATTGAAAACACTAAGCTGGCCAGGGCACTGTATGTCCATAGCATTGCAGTGAATGCTTGAGGCTGCATATAACACTGAACCCTACACATGTGCTCTGTGTATGAATACCTCTTCTCAAGCTTGATTTATAGATTAGACACAGTGAGAAATTAACAGTAGACACTAGAGACATGGCTCAAGGGTTAAGAGCACAGCTACTCTTGCAGAGGATCCAGCTTTGGTTCCCAGCACCCACATTATCATAACCATCATCACTATGTTTCAGGGAATCTTCATACCTGCTCTCTTCTGGCCTCTGTGGGCACTGGGCACACATGCAGGATACAGGCAGGTAAAACACTTATGTAAAAATAAATAAAATCTTTAAAGGAAGTTAACAATAATAACTAACAATAAAATACAAAATTATAACAACACTTTCATAATATTGTATAGATATGGTCTCAAAATATCTTGCTGTATTATGCTCATACTTTGGATAGTATAAAAATATTCAAAAACATTATTTGGAAAATTTCCCCAATAAATAACTTATAAATTCTAAGTTTTTTCTAAATTAAACAGTGTTTTGAGTACTGTGATGAACTCTGGTGCTACATCCTGCCTCAGTAAGCTGTCTCTTTGTCCAGTATATCCATGCTGTACATACTAGCTGTCTCTTAGTAACTGTCTTTGCTACTGTACTACTATAAGAACACCCATGGACTCCTTAAATAAGCATGCTGGTGTTCTTCACCACACTTCCTCCTCATTATGTAGGTAATGCCACATTGAAGATATTTATTTAAAACTCTCTGGTTTCATAAATACAGTTTTTATGAAACATGCCATGCAAAATTACATATTTCCTGTCACTGCTTTTACCCTATAATGGCAATGTTAAGCAGTTGCAAAAACGTTGTATATGGTCCACAAAATCTAATATATTTATATTTAGTCTTTTGTAGGAAACAATGACCTGGTAGGAGAGATGGCAATACTGTTCTTATAGAAACTCATGTTCAGTTCCAAGTCCTCACATTGGGCAGTTCACAACCACGTATAACTCCAGGAAATTCAATGCCTGTGACTTCCATGGATTCACACACACACATAACACACACACACACACACACACACACAGACACACACACATACACACACACACATACACACATACACATACACACCACACACATACACACACACACACATACACACACACACATTGATATATGCATAATTAAAAATTAAAGTTTTCCAGTCCCTAAACTACATAGTAGTTTGTGATTTAATGTCTTGTAATAGGTTAAAGTTTTTGTACTGGGAGCTAATATAAATCTACTTCCAGATATAATGAAACACACTTGTAATCCTACATATCTAAGTCGGGAGATTTGTGAGTTTGAAAATGGCTGGATTGCATAGACCCTGTCTCAAAAATAAAGAAACCAGGTTAATGAAATGGCTCAGCCACTAAAGGTGCTTGCTGCCAGGCCTGACAACTTGAGTTCTGTTCCTTAGACCTACATGATAGAGGAAGAGAACCAACATTTAAAAGTTGCCCTCTGACTTCCACAGGCATATGCTCTCCTGCAACCTACACACATGAAATAAATAACTGATGAATTTTTTAATTAAAAATAAATAAACAGAATGCACCTGAATTTGCTGCCTTGAATTGTTAGTGACTTCCATGCAGATCTGGCGTACACTAATGAGCGGGCCTTTCTAGAAAGCAGGTTGCAGGCACCTCCTCATGTGTCTGTGCATCCTGCTAAGTATGTCTGCCCCTCCTTTACTCCTCCTCTTTCTCACCCGCCTCCTATTCTGCCTTCCGGATTCTACCCAAACCAAACCCTCTTTCAGCAGCCTGAGCTCACACGTGATAGAGGGAAATGTTCTCCATTCAGTTTCCAGAGCTTGTGGTAAATACTTGTACTACAGATGCCTCTTAAGCCATCCTGGGGAATCCTGTCGACTCAACCATGAGCTGGTCCAAGGCAGTGTGATACTTTATGTATTGCTAAAAACCAGGCCTAGAAGTTCTGGTCATTTGTTAAATCGGCTTCCTTTTCTCCCTGTGTGATTACCACCTTTGCCCCACACTGTGTAACTTGCTCCTGGTCTCTCAGCTTCTCCTATTATGCTGTCCAGTTTTCAGCAAGATGGAATTTCTCCTAGGAAAAATCAGGTCAAGTCACTCCTCTGTTCAAAACCCCAAGTTATACTTGGAATAAAATCAAAAGGCCTACAATAGCCTGCAGGGCTCTGCCTGACCTATTTCCCTGCCTGCCTCGCCATCACCATCTACCTCTTACTGCCCTTCCCTGTGTGAGCTGCATTCAAGGGATACTGGCCTCCTTGCTATACTTGTGCTTAGCATGCTCCTGCCTCAGTGTCTTTGCACTATCTGTTCCATCTTCTTGTAATACTTTCCCTGCAGGTGGCTATATAGCTTGCTGCCTCAAGCCATTTAGCTCACTGCTCTACCAAGTCCTCAAAACCAGAATTTCATCTGTTGGTGAGGGAGATCTTGAGCTTTTCATCCTCCTGCCACCACATCTCAGTGTCGAGATTATAGTTGTATGCCACGCTCCTGCTTCACCCAGTGCTGGAGATCAAATCCAGGCATGCATGCGTGCTAGGCAAGCTCTCTACCCACTGAGCTACACACCTAACCGGGCTTTCTTTTTTTTTTGAAAGATCAAAAGAGCCCCCGTTCCCTTTGTCACTTCCTGACAAATGTATTCCTGCCTTAATCATCAGGATACAAAACTTAGTAAAGGTAGGGACACCATCTTATTCTCTGCTCTCTCTCTTCTCTCTTTCTCTCTCTGCCTCTCTCTCTGTCTCTCTCTGTCTCTGTCTCTCTCTCTCTGCCTCTCTCTCTCTCTCTCTGTCTCTCTCTCTCTCTCTGTCTCTCTCTCTCTCTCTCTCTCTCTCTGCTGTTTGAAGGAGGCACCTAGAAGGTGAATAGTTACTGTTACTGTCAAACCCAATGCAAAGAGCCCTGTTCTTGATGACAGCAGAGGTGATACGCACAGGCAATAGATAAACGAGTGAAGTATCTTTCATGCAGCATAGAAGGAAAGCACTGGGGATTGTTCACAAAGCAGCGTCCCTGTGGGGGGGAGACAAAGCAAGTGGCTTTTGTAAGACTCAGGGCAGACACACACACACACACACAGAGAGAGAGAGAGAGAGAGAGAGAGAGAGAGAGAGAGAGAGAGAGAGAGAGAGAGAGAGAGAGAGAGAGAGAGAGAAATTGAACATGCTCATTTCAGAGGCATGCTTCTTCATACATCCTCACTTGTTCAAAAACTAGGAGATAGGAATGGCCCTTAGAAGAGAATTTAGTATTATAATGAGTAAAGTTCACCTCTAGGTCACCTGAAAGGGTGGGCAGAATGGCTCCCAAGTTTAGCTGATGCATAGGTCACATCTAGGTCACCTTAGAAGTTTGCCAGCTTGGCCTTGTCTGAAACTAAAGGCAACTTTTAAGGCAGGATCACAGGAATTTAAAGGGCCAGATAACTTTTCTTCTGAAAATTTGGGTGACTTTCTGCAAAAATAGGCAGCCTAGCAACTAACATCATCTGAAAAGCACAAATGAAGGCATGTGTGTTACAGGGGGCACCAGTACTATGGTTCTCTTCACTTCCAGGTCATGATATGAGGCAGTGCTATTTTGTAATTATTGTGAACATTTGCTGGGGAAGGCATGTATTTTAGAAGACAGATCTTGCTTCAAATTCTGGCTCTCCCAAGGAGTAGCTACATGACCATGGCCAAGTTGCATAGCCTCTCCAGGTCTTAATTTTCGTTGAGCCTATGAAGGGCTAATTACCCCATAAGATAGAGTTGTGACAAAGAATAAACAAGATAATGCATGTGATAAATATTTGAGGACACTTTATAAAACATGACGTGTCACACATTTCCATTTCTGGAGTGTGGTGGTAGAACTTATCACAAGCCATTATATGCATATATAAATTTCATCAATTAAAACAATCCACATTTGAAAAAAGGTCATTAAAAATTACTGCCAACTTTTTCTTCAGTGGTGCAGTCACGTGGTAAGATCATGTTGTCCTTGCTCTGGTAAATAACCTTCTATAAGCAACAGTAACCCAACTCACTGAGCTGTCAAAAACAAAGCAGGAAAGCAGAAAAGGTGGAGAGAGAAATGGAATCAATCAGAAGAATTGGAAGCAGGACAAAGAGGGGAATAGGATTGCATATACTCAAAATACACTATACACATTTATGAAAATAGAAAGAAACTATTATTATGCATAATTAATACTTCCTTATAAAAACGTTTCAAAGAAATAGTAGTGCACTATACACACAAAGACAGACACATACACCCTCACACACACACCACACACAACGAGAGAGAGAGAGAGAGAGAGAGAGAGAGAGAGAGAGAGACAGAGACAGAGACAGAGACAGAGACAGAGAGACAGAGAAACTATGATTCTAAAGGATATATTTGAAAATGTTAAAATGTTGACAGAGACCATAAATAGTAGACTTAGGAATTATTTTTATTTTCTTCTTTATAGTTTTTATTATTCTATTGTTCTTTTTGCATTTACAGCATCCTCATTGCTGAAGTCATCCTGGGGGCGGGAGATCACTTTCATTGTGAAAACCATGTTTCCCATCTAGGTTGTTATCCTGGTTAGGAGATGAGTGATTTAGCAGGGGCCACTGCGTCTCAGCTTCTGTGTCAGTATTCATCCCACAGAGCAGCCAGGAGAGAATCAGATAGAATCCTGTGCCTGAGCACAGTGTGGGATTATTGTGCTTAAGGACACAGCTCTTGAGAAAGTAGCTCAAGTTCAGGTCTTACATCCTCCTTACTAACAGATAGCCTCCTGTTTTGTTAACCCATCTGCTAATCTTTAAAATAAGGAGATTTTGAACATGACAGATTTCTTGTTAGGACATAAGAAACAAATGGTTTGCTGACATCCAGGGAGTACTGCCTTGCCTTTATTCACTTCATGTCCCACTTTGCATCTAGCTCCTGTGCCCCATCCCCTAGGGTGGAGAATAAAGGGACAGGAGGGAAATGGCCTCTTTTAACTCTAGGCACATTTCCCTGGTTCTTGTTTCTAAGCTGTGGAGAGCCAGGAAAGAGGGTCAAGGAAAGTAGAGATGAATCATCACTGATTCTCTTTGTGCTGCTAGAACAAGTGTGGGAGGGAAGCCATGTCCCCATCTGCCCACTGCCACTCTAATAGCCACTGTGCAAGATGAAGCAATTGGATGCCTGGCCTAAAGTGGAAAATAAAGAAAATGGCAAGGCCAAGATGTCCAACATGAGCTGGCTGAGAAGGAGCGGCAGGAAGGCGACAACAAAGAACCTAATATTTTTATATAATTTTGTGTGCATCTGCTACCCAGCATCTACTAGGACAGATGATGGATCTCCCAAATCTCATCCCTCCTCGCATTGTTCATCTATACAAAGTGGATCGTATTATAATCGTTATCAGTAAAGGAACAACATGAGTGCAGAGCTGTAGAAGGATGGCTGTCGTCCTCTTCACAGTATTCAGTTCCTTGAGACCTAATAACATGTTTACCAAGGCATTGGTAGGAGTCTGCACCCATACAATATTGAGTCCTGGCACTTGCTTGATCCCAAGGATTCAGCAGTAATATATTATGTGACCTATCCTGGAAATCAGCTGAATGGTGAAACCAAGCATGTGCTAGGGTGGTGCTAGGTTTTCAACCTTCCTAATGCTGCAACCCTTAATACAGTTCCTCATGTTGGAGAGACCCCCAACCATAACATTATTTTTGTTGCTACTTCATAACTGTAATTTTGCTATTGCTATAATTGTAACATAAGTATATTTTAGAGATAGAAGTTTGACAGAGGGTTTAGACCCATAGGTTAAGAAGTATTATGCTAGGGCCTAGCAGCTAGGTTAAGGCCCAAAAGGGACACTAACAATATTTATCAAGATGTAACTGATCAAGATCTGTTTTCCACTGAAAGCACAAACTGACTGCTAAACTATGACAAAGATTCTGACCAGGTTAAAAGCCTTGAAATAGGTGGCCAGCAAGCAACAACATGATCATGGATCCTGAGTATGTCCAGATGCCATGAGG